>JAWNNO010006369.1:0-153646 GCA_035044985.1 Lordiphosa fenestrarum | reverse complement strand
TGGTTGCGCCCATAGGCCAAAAATAAAAAAAAAACATAACAACAAAAATTTACGAAAAGTAACCAAATCGCCTCTAAAATGTCGAAGCTTCTTCATGGTAAACCAGATTTTTCTGGAAATCTAACGGTACTTTCTAAAAATAGAATTGAAGTTGAGTGCAGGTGTTCATTTGCAAAGCGCAGCTGCGCGCATCGCGAATATTTCACAACAAATCCGAACTTTGAAGTGGTCAGTTCATTTATTACGTCTCCAAATTAAAAATACTTGTAATGGATTTTGAAGTTAAAGGTATTTATTTTAAGTTCCAATATTAATACAAGCTAATTTGTGTTGTAGTTAATATGAAATTAATTCTTTAGTTTATTATGTTTTTTGTACCTTTTGTGAGCGTCTTTTTTATGATTACTTAAAGTTTTAACTGCGTTGCTCCCCTCTGACCCCTGGAATGTTTATTTCAGTGTATTTGTGTATGTTTTAGGGTAATATAGTGTTAATCTTAATTGCAGATATTCGCAGATGTGTGCATAATCAACAATATTCTAAACCGTCTTTTTTTCTTGTAGGTCAAATGTGCCTTGCAAAACAGCTGTTTTGCATTGTAGTTGTGCTGTGTCTTTGTGTTCGTCTTTCGTGTTTTGTGTTCTTATTAAGTTCAAATTTTCATTTTCATTGCGTTACTTCTTTTTTAATTTAATTTTGTTAGGTGACTCCTATCAATGTGTCTTCACTCGCATGTATATATTCAATTGTTGGTGTACAGAAATCGGCACCAATGCAGAAAAATTACGGAAGGCGATCGATGATGTGCAAAGCAATATTGAAAATATTGGCTACATGCCCGAGATGAGCGAGCTAACGAAATGTATTGGACACATTTGCAGAAAAATTAGTGCATTTTGGATTCAATATAAGCGCAAAAAGGCATCAGTTCTTAAATACAAATCTAATTGGCTTAACGAAAAGGAAACCATTTTAATCAAACGCACTCCGAGTAAGTCTCAAGAAATGGTCAAAAGTGTTGAACGTGGACGTCCGAAAGTAGACTTTAGTGAGTCATCAAAAAAAACTAAGCGACGAAGAATTGCTGAGCTTTCAAAAGCCGATGAATCTGCAGCTTGTGTTTTACGATCGTGCAACTTTCAAACATATTCAAGGTGTACCAAAGCAAACATCGATGAGGTCCAATCGCTTCTCATAGAGGCAAACATGAGCAAGCATCAATATCTTCTTATTCGAAGCTATGTGAACTCAAAGACGTCCTTCGAGCTTCTTCCAAGCTACGAACAACTGCTAATGGCTAAAGAATCTACCTATCCTGACGAAATCAGTGTGAGTGAATCAAAAGCTGAAGTTGAGCTGCAGAGCTTGGTTGACCACACGGCGAGGCGGATTGTAAAACTTCAGCATGATGTTCTTGAAAGCGTTGGAAGTGATTTGCCTGATAACCTAATTTTAATTGGAAAATGGGGGTTTGACGGCAGCACTGGACATTCAGAATATAAACAGAAAGTCCGTAACAAGGATTTGAACGATTCCAGTCTTTTTGTGACATCATACGTGCCATTACAACTCAAAACCATGGAAAATGATCCAAAAAATGAAAAAATAATTTGGAAGAATCCGCGACCGGCATCTACACGATACTGCAGACCATTAAGATTGCAATTGCAAAAGAAACGGCTCAATTAGCCGAAGATGAAGAAAAATATTTTAAAGCTAAACTTGACGTATTAAATACCACGCCATGTAAAGTAGCTGGTAAAGAAATTCAAATTAAACACAATTTGCAGCTGACTATGGTTGATGGGAAAATTTGTAGTGCCTTTAGTCACACGTCATCTTCTAAGTGCTACATATGTGAGGCGAAACCAACCGAGATGAACGACTTGGAAAAGTGCTTGAAAAAGAAGGCTCATGAATCACGCTTTGAGTATGGATTATCTCCATTACACTCCTATATTCGTTTTTTTGAATATTTTTTGCATGTCTCGTACAGACTCGACCTGAAGAGTTGGAGAATTAATACTCCAGAAGGAAAAGAAGTACTTTCGAAAAGGAAATCCAAAATGCAGAATGATTTCCGCATTCGAATGGGACTTATAGTGGACAAACCCAGGAGTGGAGGAAGTGGCACCTCAAATGATGGCAACACGGCCAGAGCGTTTTTCAACAATCCAAAACTGGCAGCTGAAATAACAGGTATTGATAAAGACATTATAGTCCGGTGTTCAACATTGCTGCAGTGTTTGGCATCAGGCTACAAAATAAATGTGGAAAAATTTGGAAAATATGCACTTGACACTGCCAGAAAGCTGATTAACTTGTATCCATGGTACTATCTTCCACCATCAGTACACAAAATTTTAGTTCATGCTCCAGATGTAATAAATTATGCACTTGTGCCGATTGGAGAATTATCTGAAGAAGCTGCAGAGTCTAAAAATAAGGACATTAAAATGTTTAGAAGGCAGCACACTCGGAAGATTTCTCGGATTACTACAAATACAGATTTAATTAATAGATTGCTTTTGAGCTCAGATCCTTTTATTACTGGCCAAAGAAAGCTCCCACGTTCAAAAAAAAAAAAATTTTCTTATTATTATTATGTTTTTTGTCATTTTCATATGATTTATATATAATTAATACAAACTAGCGGGTTAATGTTTGTGGGCGGATAGGAAACCACGCGCATTTTCTCTCAAAATATTGTTGAAATGTAATAATACTTAAATAAAAAAAACTTAACACCGAAAATAACAAAGCGTTTCAGATTTGGTCCAATATTTTCTATGGTAGCTAAAGGATATAGCCTTGCGATATGGCCAATTTTTGTATTATATCATTAAAGTATTTTTCTAGAATTTTGGTGAAAATTTCTTAACGATATAACAACTATAAGTATTTATGGCCGCGGCTTCATACAAGCCCAACCACTGTGAACTGCTGGTAGAATTGTTCGCTTACAAGAAGAAGTTATCTTAAATGTAATGCAAGAACATGGATTGGACTTTTTGGTAGCAGATTTAACTTTGAGTTATGGTTTTAATGGTAGCAGTGGGCAATCAAACTACAATCAAGATTCATTTGGAGGTCAGGCATTTGATTGGACTCCAGCATTTTTGCCACTACAGTCACTCCATTAAGGCTAGTAGATTCCTCTAGGAACATACTGTGGAACAACCGCACCCCCCAATCTATTAGATTTTGTCGGCCCTTAAGACTAGCCTTTGTGAAAGAAACCAAGGAGCGTATAGAAAAAGAAAATTCTGACGTAAAGAATGAGATTGAACAGTTGCAGCGTTTTTCTTCTTGCGGAAACATTCGAAATGTTTTTTTTTTTTTAATAAAATTTAGCTTTTATAGGCGTGCCACGCCCTTATGTTTAAATAAATATGTAAAAATAAAATAACTTAATATTTATTTTGTCATTCCCTATAACTGATAGTTCAAATATGCATTTATAAAAAAAATGGGCGGTGCCACACCCATTTTTTTTTTGTAAATCAACTTCCTACTGATCATATTTATCCAATACAAAAAACCAAATCAAAATATCTTGTTTCGTTCGCGAGTTATTAATTTTGGCCAACAAAAGTAGTCGGCTGGACCACAGTGGAAAGGATCAAGTCGAGTTCAAAATTCAATCCCATGTGGGATAGTGTCGCGATCAAGACAAGAACTCCAGCATTGAAAAAACCAAGATCAGGACAATCCTGTTCGTATTTGGAATGAGAAAATCCGGGATTGACCGACTACTGACATCGTTTGGGATTGATTTAGTCCTGTTATTCTCGGTCCCTGGTTTAGATATACTCGAAATCACACTATTCATGTGATCACTACGAATATTTTCGTTTAGCTTCATTAAGACTTAATACTTTGCAATATTTTCAACTGCCTTTTTTTTGGGTTTGTCAGGTCGCGTTCGATTACATCAGTACCGGATCTTAAGATGTTCAGTCTGTTAAGCCCACATTCCGCGCAGTATGTTTATTAAGCAAGATTTTTTTTCTGTTAGCACAACCTAACCTATCCAACCTAAATATCACTTGTAGAAGTTACAACATATGGTAGTGCTGTTTTGCCAAACAATTTCCAACATAGAAAATATTTTTCGAATATGTCTCTTTTACGAAATAAAAAACCGAGATTTGAAAGTGAATATTAATAGTTTAAAATCTTTCCAGCCTATTAAGGCTGTTCAAATGGCCAGCAGGATGTTACTACCAACATACTTTGCACTTCTCGACATATTTGCTAGCCCCACCAACTTCCACTACAAATTAAAATTAAATATTTAATGGTCAGTGTGTGAAACTTTACAAGTCACATTTACCCGTGCCCAGTCCCATTTAAATGCCAAGAGATTTGCCAATTGGCCAGCAACAACAAATGGCCAAGATTTATAGGTGCCCAAATGTGGCTAGCCACAAGCGTTCTGCTATGCGTGCGCTGGTTAAAAAGTTTACGACGGAGATGGAAATTAACATGTTTCTTTGTTTCATCCCATTTTGGCACCCGGCACCTGCTAAAAGTTGGAAACGTTTTTCTTTTCACCGCGTCGCCAGCCGACTAATCTGTTAATTTATGTTGAAAAGTTTAGAAAGTTTTGAAGCGCTTAACAAACAAAATGTAATAAATTATTGAGAATATTTGCGCAGAGCGAGAAAGAGAGAGAGAGAGACGGGGGACGTGGTCCCATTTACAGATTTTGCGCATTTCATTAAATTATGTTTGTGGTCCTTTGGCAAAGTTTCGCCACTTGACGATGTGTGTGTGTCTGTGCTTGTGTGTCCTTGTATCATTGTCATACTGATATTTGATTCCGCTTTTGCCAGAAGGCTAAGTTCACACGCACAGATAAACAGCTTCGTGGCACTGTGGTGCCAAAATTATGCAGTTCTAAGGAATTAAGATAATTTAATAATTGAAATATGTGTTTAAAACTAAGAACTATTTTGAGCATTTAAATATTTTATTCCACACAATTATACATATTTTGGCCTCTCCATTCTTGGCTTGGCTTGGCAAGAGAAATGGATCTAGAGTTTAACGACGAAACCGAATGGCAAAGGTCAAAAAGCTTTGTCATGGCGACCTATTTCAAAGCTGCCGCCAATAGCTTGTGAAGGTGATCAGGTGTGTATGTAAAAAACAAACGAGAAAGCCAAGCTAACTTCGTCAAGGCCGTAGTTTTTAAACCCATGCAAGTGCTGGCATCAATATTATTAAAAATAATTTTTTTCCCCCAACGACCCATTTTAGGACCGATCGTACGTATGGAAGCTATATGATATAGTCATCCGATTTGGGCGAAAATTTGTAGAATTATGTGAAGGCATATGAAACAAACAAATACAACATTTTGGGATGCTACCATTAAAAACAAAAAAGTTTTTAAACTAAGACTGTTTTTCAGACCTATCTTTAGTATGGCAGCTATACCATATAGTTGTCCAATTTTCATCAAACTTGGCAGAATTATAAAATAACTTAGAAAGCCTATGAATACGAAGTTTGGAGACGGTTCCTTCAAAAAAAGAGAAAAGTTTTTCTCACTAAAACTAGTTTTCCGACCGATTGTTCCTATGGGAGCTATGAGACATGGTAGTCCGATTCGGTCGGTTCCGACATATGAGTAGCGTGCAGCAAATAGGAAGACTCTGTGTATAATTCAGCAGGATTGCTTCAAAACTGAGAGACTAGTTAGCGTAGAAACAGACAGACAGACGGACAGACGGTTGGACAAAGCTCAATCTACTCAGCTCGTCACCCTGATCAAGACCTGAAGATAGTTTATGGGGTCGGTAATGAATATTTCTATGCGTTGCAAACTTCTGGTCAAAATTATAATGCCCTTTGCAATTGTATGTATAAAAAAACCTCTTTTTCATTAGATGATGTCCTGTCCCATGGACAGGACCTTCGCAGTAGTCTTGGAAGGAGCTGTTTCCAGCGTGAGGGTAATACGCGCTGGTGTGCCACAAGGTAGTGTCCTTGGACCAACCCTCTACTCTGTTTACACTTGTGACATGCCTACAGGAAGAACAATACCCATTGAAGACCCCCAAGATTTACTCATTGCAACATTTGCTGACGATACTGCTATTATGGCGAGAGACCCATGCATCTATAATGCCACTGATGTCGTGCAGCAATATTTGTACCGCTTCAGCAGATGGGCTAAGCGGTGGAACATTGAGCTAAACCTAGCTAAATGTGTCAGCGTTACTTACGCACGTCGTCACGATGAGTGTCCAGGCGTCTTCCTCAACGCGCAGCTGTTACGGCACTTACCTGGACATAAGTACTTGGGAGTATATTCGGAGCTCATATCAATGCGCTTGTAAGCTCACTATATGGCAGAGTGAAGAAAGTGGGATGGCTACTCTCTAGTAGAAACAAACTTTCACTTCGTAGTAAAGTGCACATTTATAAGGCCATCAGTGCACCAGTCTGGAGATATGGGTATAGCCAAGTATATGGCATAGCTGCGAAATCTCATCTGCGAAAGATTCGAGTCCTCCAGTCCAGGTGTTTGCGCAGACTATCGGGAGCACCCTGGTAGACTCGCCTTTTTAAAGCTTACAAAAGATCAAGAAAAGCAACGGACTTCGCCAAATACTCGACTGCTAGGGCAAAATTCCAAGCCCAAAATCGTATTTGCTATAAAAGCTACCTTTCCCAAGTTCAAAGTAACTTCTGTAACGATCCTAAGAGTTTTTATCAATTCGTTAATACCAAACGACGGTATAACGCTTTACCTTCTTCTCTTTACTACAAACATGAAATTGCCTCGTCTGACATTGATATTGCAAATCTCTTTACAAAATACTTTCAATCAACTTATTCGTCGTCAGATGCCTGCAATGGTTATTCTTACCCTATTTCTTCATATGATTTCATACGCTGTCCCTCGATTTCAAGTTCTTCTGTCCTAAATGGTTTACTCTCATTAAAATCGAACCTTTTTCCTGGCCCGTGCATCTTAAAGCAATGCGCAACCTCGCTTGCCCATCCTATTCACATCTTATTCTCCAAATCACTTGAGCAGTTTTATTTTCCTACTTCTTGGAACAAATCTTTTATTATTCTGTGGCGACTTACCATTCAATTTATAATATTAATTTCGAATTTCTAACTATCGCATAAGATTTAGTATTGTAAGCAAACATTGTGTTACCGATATTAATCGGATGTTATCCACCACTACATCAGTAGTAGCATAAGAAGAACGAGAGAACGCGCCGATACGAGTGGATAACGAATCACGCTCAAATGTTTATAATTTGTGTGAAAAATAAATAAAATATATTAGTCTGCTAAAATCTACCACGACAACTTAGTTGGTACTCCAGCAGCTAAAATTCCCTTGCACAAAAAGGGATCACGGTCTGACATCTCTAACTACAGGGGTATTGCGAAACTCTCTGCTATACCTAAACTCTTTGAACAAATTATAACCAGTCAGCTTCAACACTCATGTTTCCCTTTTATCTCAACGATCCAGCACGGGTTTATCAAAAATAGATCCATCACTACAAACTTACTGGAATTTACTTCTACAGTAGTTCAATGATTTACTCAAGGCAAGCAAACCGATGTTATTTTCACGGATTTTAGTAAGGCTTTCGACAGTGTCTCTCATTGTATTTTGATTTTGAAATTGCGTTTGTTGGAATTTCCGTTGGTCCTTCTTAATTGGATCTCATCTTATCTACAGTCTAGAACTCAGAAAGTTGTATTTAATAATTGTACCTATTATCCAGTACCTGTGAACTCTGGAGTTCCACAGGGCAGTCATCTTGGACCACTTCTTTTTGTGCTATTCATTAACGACCTGCCTAATGTAATTAAGCGTTCTAGTGCACTTATATACGCAGACGACTTAAAAATATTCCTGAGCCATAATTCGCCCAACGATTCTGCTTTGCTTCAGGTTAATTTGAACTCGATATATTTGTGGTGCTCTAACAATTTGTTGCATTTAAACAGGGACAAGTGTAAGTCTATGATGTTTTATAGTAGAACCCCCCTTTTGATTAAGTACTTATTGAATTCTTATCAGCTTGAACAGGTCGAATCTTTTCATGATCTAGGTATTACCCTTGATCATAAGTTATCTTTAGGCATTCACATTGAACTTTCTGTGAATGAAGCCATGGGTTTGCTAGGTTTTATTAAACGCTGGTCTAAAGAGTTTAATGATCCCTACACGACTAAGCTGTTATATACATCCTTAGTGAGACCTTTCTTGGAGTTTGGGTCGTGTATTTGGAACCCCCAATCATTAACCCTCTGTAAGCGCATTGAATCCGTCCAGAAGCAGTTCCTTTTGTTTGCCCTTCGCAACTTGAGTTGGGACCCACAATTGAGGCTACCCCCTTATATATCCAGACTAAGGCCCGATTTCTCAAAGATTCCGGTTAGCCAACCACCGGTCAGATTTGTTCGTCAAGATGACAAGCGGTTAAGTTATTTGCTTTTCTCAGCAGCAGTTTCGCCTGATATCGATAAATGCCTATCGCTGCTTCAGTGTGACCATACTGTTTGACTAAACGAACGAGTACACAGCTGATTCGGTTTGGTTTGTTTGTATTTTAATGCGATTGGTTGTTGCTGGTCATTGTTTTGCGCAAAAGTTGACTAAAATTCGATGTTCTGCCTTTACGAATTGCACTTCCATGGCGTGGAGTTGAAACATTCGTTTCTTCATAAACATTTTATGTTGCAGCAAATAATAAAATAACCAAAGCAAGTGTACGGCCAGCTGTTTGTATATCGATAATACTATCGACTATTTCATCGGGCCTGAGCTCGCGGTTAAAGTTGACCGGTGGATGAGCAGCGTTTAAGTTTGTTCCTCCGGTTACGCCGCATACATCATGAGACACTCAAATTCGGTTAAACTGCCTGTCAAGTTGACCAACCGGACATTGAGAAATCGGGCCTAAAGCTTTTAGATTTACCGACTCTTGAACATAGACGGTCTATGTTGGGTATAATGTTTCTGCACAAACTTATAAAGGGTAACATCGACGCAGAGTACCAGCTTGGGTGTGTGAACTTTAATGTCCCATCAAGACAAACACGGAACTTTATACCTTTGAGGCTTCCTTTGGCTTCTTTTTTTATATGCCTCCAATTGTCCGTCCAATTGTCCGTGGTAACATTTCTGATGAAGGCCTTAGGTCTTTTATTCTTTACAATCTTGCCCTTACATAGCTTTCAATACTCTTTCTTTTTTTTTAACTTCCTTCTGATCACCAATGCTGCGAGCAGGGGCGTAGCTGGTCATTACGACAAATAAAGAACCCCCAACGGATCAGAAGGACTTCAATTTAATCTTTGTTTTCCTTTTTTTTTCATTTTTAGTTATATTATATTGTAACTGTGTCCAGTAGACGTTGTTGCAATTAAAATAAAATAATAATAATAATAAATATGTGCACAAAACACCTAGAGAGTGATTTAAGAGTACCCAAGATTGGAGACGTGTTAAATACACAGGCTGGTGCTTACATAGAACGATTGAGAAACCACCCCAACGCTCTAGCCAGAAGGCTCTTGCGCAGACAAACAAACGCGGGAAGAAGAGTAAGACGGCGCCTCAAGAAACTTTTCCCCAGAGAGCTTTCTAAAAGACATACTATATACCATAGCAACCACATCACCTTCTTAACACTAGACAGAACCACTACACTAAACAAGTTTCATATCAACACAAATTCACTCTCCTATAATCAAACTCTCAACTCTTGCCACACTTATAAAGACAATCTAAAATAAGTTGCCAAATCAATGGTGACAAAAAGTTTAGAACAATAAAAAAAAACAAAAAAAAATCGTGAAATCACAATCAGTTTTCGATAAAGGATAGCTTGTCCATTCATTACCATTTTCAGGCCAAGGCACCACTGTGCATCGCATCTGCTTGCTGCATTCTTGTGCCAGCTCCTTAAAGTCCAAAGTGGCCAACTTAAAAGTTAAAATGTTCTTTTGCATAAGTGATGCGCCGCCTGATTCTTTTCATGGCGTTGACTTCACGGCTGGCTCGTCTGGCAGAAAAAAGGGCGACAAAGTCCTCACGAAGTGCCCGCATTGCAGTTGTATCCGCTTTTCGGGTTTCGTCCGCGACATGAAAACTTAATGCCGTAATTAACTGTTTGCGTTTGGGCTTAAAAAGCGCGACAGCAACATTGAATCGCGTATACGCCGAGTGTGTCTGTGCTTAAGCTGAGATTTAAACGCCTCGCGTGACCCACTTGCCGCCGTGCATTCCAGCAAAATATTCAAGTGCAACTTTCAGCTGGAACGTGCCGCCTTATCAGCATGAATCTCACAAATGCCGTGACACAAACTTCCGCTCGGCACGAAACGAAGCCCAAACAAGGAGCTGGCATTTTGACTGCCCTTGTACAGGAAATGGCTGTAAAAACATTTGAACTCGAATTTCCTACTCACACAAATCAACTTTGATGACTTGGCGCAAAAAAAAAATTAAACGAAATGAACACTTTTGCAGGCGCGATTCCATTTCCGCCGCCTAACGTCATTAAAAGCACTGAAATTGAAATTTCGCCAACCCATGTCAGTGGCCACAACAACAGCAGCAACAACTAAATCCCTTCGACCTGTTAATCGGCGCATGAAATGAAATTGTCAACTGCAATTAGCCAGCTTAATGCCGCCCTCCGATGCGAATTGACAGTCTGACAGTCTACGTTTTCATTTCGTTGCTGCCAATCTGGATGTCTGTGCTGCCAGACCCGAGCACAGGACCCGGCAACTTGCCACGCTGCCACTCAAAAATGCACTTGCTGCACATTGGCGCTTCAAGTGGCACAGTTAAAGACAAGACGGTGGCGGCGACTCAAGTGCACTTTGGCGGACTGAAGATGCTTCAGTTAACGTACTTAGAGGCAATGCGGCATATGTGAAGGGTTTTGCTTGGCTGCAAATTAAATAAACTTACCAAAGACCACACAGCTTAGACTGAAATTAGTAAGTTAGTAAATTTTTAAGCACTTTTAGAAGCTTCCTGAAGCAGTTCTACTGACCCATGAATATAAGTATTATCTCTCTAAGCCGTTAGTTAACCAAATTGATTCGCTTTCTATGCCTGAAGATATTCATCATTCCACACTTGCGTTACTTCTTGAAGTCATGTGACTATGTTACATTATACCTCTACACAAAAAGGGGAGTAAATCTTATAGGAAGAACTAACGTCCACCTATGTGCTATTTGAAAAACTGATTACCACTCAGTTGCCTCACTTCTGCTGCTCCATTTTTTCTTCTACATCAACCAACCTATTCGGCGTTCTGTTCTGGAAAAGCAACCGATGCATCTTTTGCATTTAAATAAACTTTCATTACTATTCTAATGCATCCGTGAGAGATCATATCAATTCGAAACAGGATTGAATAAAGATCAATCCCGGATATGCTTAAGCCGAGTCGAAAAAAACCAGGAAGAATTGCCAGAAAGGTTCCACTTATGCGCAAAAAAAATATCACCATGAGGCAAACTTTTGCAAGGGACCGCAAAGACTGGGTAGGATGCATCAGTTAGAAAAAGTGGAGTAACATTTTATGGAGCGATGATACCAAGATAAATTTGTTTGGGAATGATTGTGAAAGGAATGGTCGACGCCCTAAGGGAAAGGAATTTCATCCACAGTTTACAAAAAAAACAGTCAAACATGGAGGTGGTAATATAACGGTGGGGGGTTGCTTCTCCTGGTACTGCGTAGGTCCAATTTATCAGACTACGAAAAAAATGAAGGCTGAAGAATACAAATCCATATTGGAAACAGTTATGGTACCATATGCTGAGGAAAATATGCCATTACGTTGGGTATTTCAGCAAGACAATGATCCTAAGCATACTTGACTTGACGTTCTGAAGTGGCCAATCCCCGGACCTAAACACCATTTTCAATTAAAGAAAAATTATGGGAAGGTGTCTAAAAATTGTGGTATGAGACACCAGTAGAAACCTGCCAGGCTCTTATTAAAAGTATGCCAAAAAGGATAGCAACAGTGACCAAAAATAGAGGTGGATACACCGGATACTAAGTTAGTAAATACTAATTTAGCTAAAAAAGAACACAAAATAGAAATTTAAAATTTTTTTTCTCATTAACACATGAAGTGTACCTATTATTATGATCAGACTGAAAACGTATCTAAGATACAAAATGATCTACTTTCTGTTATATTTATACCCGTGCAAAGGGTATTATAATTTTGCCCAGACGTTTGCAACGCATAGAAATATTCATTTCCGACCCCATAACCCATATATATTCTTGATTAGGGTGACGAGCTGAGTCGATTGAGCTTTGTCCGTCCGTCTGTCCGTCTGTCTGTCTGTTTCTACGCGAACTAGTCTCTCAGTTTTAAAGCTATCGAGCTGAAATTTTGCACAGAGTCTTCTTTTTGCTGCACACTACTAATATGTCGGAACCGACCGGATCGGATGACTATATCTCATACCTCCCATAGGAACAATCGGTCGGAAAACTAGTTTTAGTATGAAAAACTTTTTTCTTTTCAATGGAAACGTCTCCAAACTTTGTAATCGTATGTTTTCTATGATTTTTTATAATTCTATCAAGTTTTATTAAAATCGGACAACTATATGGTATAGCTGCCATACAAAAGATAGGTCTGAAAAACAGTCTTAGTTAGAACAAGAAAGAAAGTCGGTCAAGCCCGACTATAACATACTCTGTACCAAGAAATTTTGTCTTTTGATCATAACTCGAAAACCGTTCATCCGATCTTCTTCATTCCTTTGGCGGATCGATAAGTTATTCTAACAACTAAATATGTCCAGAAGGAATAAGCCATCTATCTTCAAAACTGTGGGAGATATGACGTTTTTTCTAAATTGCGGGGGCGGGAGGGGGCGTGGCCAAAATTGAAAATAAACTTGATCTGCCTGCAGACATAAGAAGCATATGTCCCATACACGTCAAACCTCTATCTCTTACCATCTCTGAGATCTGTGCGTTCATACGGACAGACAGACAGACGGACAGACGGACATGGCTATATCGACTCGGCTGTTGATGCTGATCAAGAATATATATACTTTATGGGGTCGGAGATGCTTCCTTCTGGATGTTACATACTTTTGCACAAACTTATAATACTCTATGTACCTACGGTACAGAGTATAAAAACTTTTTTGTTTTTAATGGTAACATCCTGCAAATTGGTATTTGTTTGTTTCACGTGCTTTCACATAATTATACAAATTTTTGGCCAAATCGGATGACTATATCATATAGCTCCCATATCGGTCGAAAAATGGGAAAAAGAGTATTCTTTGGAAATATTTAAGCGAGCACTTGCAAGGGTATAAAAACATCGGCACAGACAAAGTTAGCTTAGCTTTCTCGTTCTAACCTATATTTTGAATGGCAGCTATACCATATAGTTGTACGATTTTCATTAAACTTGGCAAAATTATAAAAAAGCATAGCAAACTTAGAAATACAAAGTTTGGAGACGTTTCCATTAAAAAGAAAAACAATTTTCATATCAAAACTAGTTTTCTGACCGATTGTTCCTATGCGAGCTATGAGATATAGTCATCTGATCCGGTCGGTTCCGACATATTAGTAGTGTGCAGCAAAAAGAAGACTCTGTGCAAAACTTCAGCTCGATAGCTTTAGAACTGAGGGAAAAGTTCGCGTAGAATCAGACAGACAGACGGACGGACAAAGCTCAATCGACTCAGCTCGTCACCCTGATCAAGAACATTACAGTTTCTGGGGTCGGAGATGCATCGTTCTGGCTGTTGCATACTTTTGCACAAACTTAATATACTCTGTGTACCTTTGGTACAGAGAATTTAGTCATTATTGTGTCTTCTGTAAGTTTCTCTTCATATTTTGGAAATCTCTTAAATCTTTGAGTCAAATTAAAAGCAGGATTCAAAATGAACAACATGAGGCAACCCTGTTTTACTCCAGGTTGTGTTTCAAACACCTCCTCCTCATTTTCGTTGATACTTTGAGTAGTCGTGGCAGCAGGTGTATGAGAAGTCCCTCAGACACACAATCAAAAGGGTGCCTTAAAGTTCACGAAAGCGGCATAGACACCCGGTTTTTCTTCTGTTTTATTTGGCATTCGTTTCTAGATTCCAGAAACTCATCTGAACCCTGTTTCGTATCACATAGCTTTGAAGCATTTGCATAAATTACCTACTATTTGTTGGCTACAATTGTTTCCAAATTGAAACTTCCAGCGAAAAGATTGGCTGGTGCGAAAGATTAACCCTTAGTTATATGTATTGATATTCCATTCCATTTCGATTATAACATAAAATTTAATTTAAAAGCATCATCAGTCATCGATTCGGGCATAGAACTATAAATTTAATTTACTAAATAGCTATTTCCGCAGCAATCACTTCGCCTGGCAGCATTTGGATCCAGTCTTGGCGGCGCATTGGCATTGCTGGTTTCCGGCACAGTTACCACCACATTTGCCGGATGTGCACTGGCAGTCTATGAAAATAAGGATGTTTGTATTATAAATTTGTTATTCAGCTTTCATTTTGCTGCCACTTACTATTTCCGCATCCTTTGCAAGGCATTTTGTTGAGTTACTTTCGCTGAATTGACTTGGCGCCGACTAAACGTTGAAGTTGTTGTGATGATGCCAGCATGAGGCAACTGCCTGCCTTTTATACCCCAGCTGGGTTAGCTGGGCTGATAAGATATGGAAGCCGTGTGCAGTTGCGCGCGGTCGGCGTGCGCAAAAAGTTTTCTCTAGCTTTTGCTGATAACAAAACCGGCACGATTTTGCGCACGCTTTGGCGATAAGCCTTAAAGCTAAAAAATTATCAATTATTTTGTATATTTATATACACAAATGTTGTTTCTTAGTGGTGTGCAAATCGGCCTGCACTTGCAAATGTATAAAAAGGCCGTGTAGATCCTCATTAAGTATCATCTGCTTATAGCAAAAGTCACACAAAATCAAACCAACAACAAAATATCAACAATTACAAAATGGGTTGCAAGGCTTGCGGAACAAGTAAGTGAAATCGATGAACACCTGGACACAAATGGAGTTGCTGGCTAACAAACTTTTCCCTCATATCATAGACTGCCAGTGCTCGGCTACCAAGTGCGGCGACAACTGTGCCTGCAGTCAGCAATGTCAATGTGCTTGCAAGAATGGACCAAAGGACAAATGTTGCGGCAACAAAAACTAATAACAAAATCCTAAATAAATTCTGGCATGAAACTTAAATCCATTTAGCTGTTGTCATTTCAATCAGTTTATTTTCCCCGAATTCTGGTTGAATTAGAAAGTTTGGACTTATTGCTGCAGGAAGGTGTTTTGAATTTGAGAGTGTTAGATATTTTGTTTTGAAAGGGTAAAAAAAGTGTGAATATTTCAGAGATTGATTAAAAACTAGAGGTTTAAAAGAACTTGTACCGGCAGTAAGAAAGTCAGTCAGACCAGTCCATACACAGCTTTCCATATCAATAATCTTGAATATCTCAATTTTGCCGAAAACATCGCCGAAAATGTCTCAGCAATCCACTAAATTTGTAAGATTCGAACCAAAACAGTCCTCAAATCAAACCTTAAGTAAGCGATGGGATCAAAACTCCGGAGTGCGGACTCCAACTTATTCAGATCTTAAAGGGATTGCAGGCTTGCCAATAGAGCGGTAGTGTTGGTCTGGTGGTCTGAACACGATTTTTATACTCTGTACCGTAGGTACCCAGAGTATTATAAGTTTGTGCAAAAGTATGTAACAGGCATGACATGTATGGGACATATGCATCTTATGTCTGCAGGCAGATCAAGTTTATTTTCAATTTTGGCCACGCCCCCTCCCGGCCCCGCAATTTAGAAAAAACGTCATATCTCCCACAGTTTTGAAGATAGATGGCTTGTTCCTTCTGGACATATTTATTTATTAGGATAACTTATCGATCCGCCAAAGGAATGAAGAAGATCCGATGAACGGTTTTCGAGTTATGATCAAAAGACAAATTTTCTTGGTACAGAGTATGTTATTGTCGGGCTCTACCGACTTTCTTTCTTGTTTTGCATAAAATTAATCCTTAAAAATCTCACACGTTATTTTCTTAGGTTTTCGTAAGGCTAAAGAACTGCACATCATGAATCGGGTATTACTTTTTTTTTTAACAAAAATAAGTAAAAACGAGAGCGTAAGTTAAAGTCGGCCCTGCCCGACTTCGAAATACCCGTTACTCAGCTCAGTTTGGATAAGTATGCAACATTTTTTTAAACTCGGCCATTTATTATCCGATTCTTTTGAAATGTAAGATTGTAGATATTGGCCACATAGACTACCCTGCAAAGCTGAGCTCGATATCTTAAAAATTGTGGGAGTTATTCAAAATTTTTTATTGCGGGGGCGGGATGGGGCGTGGCCAAAATTTGAAACAATCTTGATCTGCCTACAGACAATACTAACTTACGTATAAAATTTGGTTGCTCTAGCTCTTCTAGTCTCTGAGATCTAGGTGTTCATACAGACGGACGGACGGACAGACGGACACGGCTATATCGACTCGGCTGTTGATGCTGATGAAGAATATATATACTTTATGATATCGGAGATGCTTCCTTCTGCCTGTTACATACATTTGCACGACTTTAGTATACCCTTTTTACTCTACGAATAACGGGTATAAGAACAACACAAAGTCAGACCCGAACAACCTAACCTATGTGCAAACAAGGGGTAGAAAACGAAAATCCGAGAAAAACTTAGTGACAGTGAATAACAATAGGGGTATTCCTGCAAGTGATTCGGATTATGCTTTTGATTTTAATTTCGGTGTGACCAGATAAATTACAGAAAATGCCGAAACAACTGTCAAACAAAACAAAATCAAATCACTTTGCAGCAGAGGTCGAAAAAAACAGTTAACACTTATTTTCAATGTGTTTCTCACTGACGGAAACACAAAAATCATAAGCAATTACTGTTTCTCACAGTGCCTTATTTTTTTTAGAAATGTCTTTGTGTTTTCTGTTGACTGTTAATTTTTGAGAGAACAAATTATCTGTCCTTAAAAAACACTTTGAAAAAACACATAAGTTCAAAGTGTTGTTTTCTGTTAACAGTTAAAGTATAACAGAAAAACAAAAGTGGATGTCAATATGTGGAATTATTCTATTAGTCTATGCTATGACCATTTACTTAGTGGATATGATTGGACAATGATTTATACAATTTTTTCATTTACCAGTTTTCACATATTCACTGTACCAAAGGCAAACCAAGTATATTAATATTGTTCAAACGCATTTCCGCCCCAATAAAGTATATATATTCTTGATCAGCATCGACAGCCGAGTCGATATAGCCATGTCCTCGTGTCCGTCTGTCTGACTGTCGGTACCAACAATCAAATCTCTGAGGTAGAAAGAGCTAGAAGCAACCTCATATCTCCCACAGTTTTGCAGATAGATGGTTCGAACACTCTAGAGATATTTAGTAATCAGCATTATTTATTAATCCGTCAAAGAGTTGGGGAAGATCGGATGAACGTTGGTCAAGTTATGAGGAAAAGACACTTATTTTTTTTCTCTCACTTATATGTGTCTTTGTAAAACAGAAACACAAAAAAAACGAAAATATGTGTTTCCCACTGAGCGAGACACGTAAATTCAAAAATTAACAGTCAACAGAAAACACAAAGACATTTCTAAAAAAAAATAAGGCACTGTGAGAAACAGTAATTGCTCATGATTTTTGTGTTTCCGTTAGTGAGAAACACATTGAAAATAAGTGTTAACTGTTTTTTTCGACCTCTGCTTTGCAGTAACGACCTAAAATCCATGTTGATTATTGTCGACTTGGCTGAATACAAATATAAGAAAAAATTGTTTTTAACTAAGCCCCGCAAAATGCCAAAGAAAAGTGGTAAGGCAGCTTTGTTTCAAACAATCAAAAATTGCGTACTAGCAGAGTACATTACTTTAGAGTTTTCGCAGCTTTCCAAAGGTCCGTTGAAATCTTACTTTTCTATTTTTTTGTTCAAATTATTATATAGAACTGCAGATCGTTCTAGGACAAGACAGGACGAAATTTAGAAAGAACTTTTAATGTACGGCTGGTTTCTGCAAGAAAATTACATTTTAAGTTATCAAATAATAAGAACCAATTTGGATTACTTAAGTTGACCTCGAGCGATTCAGGCGTATCTTTAATGAAGTCCAGCGCACCAGTTCCAAAAACTCATCTGTTTTTGCCGGCGACCATTTTATAACATTTGTTCGTTTTCGTGTCAAAAGACCTTTGCTTAAACACTGAAATATGTTAAACAATCACATACTATATGAGTAAAAAATTGGAGGAAAACACATATGGTATGTTGCTCCATATTGAAATCACAAATTGTAAACTGCAAAGAGTTTATTTTCAAAAAAGCAGTAGGACAGCAAAATCAAAATCAGCCTCGAGGTTGATTTTGATTTCGATTTGGATTTTGTTTTGTTTGACAGTTTTTTCGGCATTTTCTGCAGTTTATCTGGTTACACCGAAATTAAAATCAAAATCAGAATCAAAATCACTTGCAGGAATACCCCTAAGAATAGTTAATTTTAAAAAAAATCCTTAAAATATAGTAATTTGGCCGATTTGATTTTGGCATTTTCAACTAGAGAGCTCAAACTGGCTGTTGTGGACAGTTTACTTAATTGTTATTGAAAACTTTCAAGTAAAAACATAGAGAAAAGTTAAATTCGGTTCGGCCAAGTTTGTATATAATTGCAGAACGTTTTTCTAACTAAGACCAACTTTCGGACCTTACTTTTCTATAGATGCTGTACAATATGTCCGATCGACCAAACATAGTGGGATCATGACAAACTAAAAGCAGATTTACACTAGGAGTGCGTTGTGCGTTTTTGTATGGGAAAAAAGCTGATTGTTATCTACTAACGCACTCCTAGTACTCGTGTCTCGACCAATCATTTCTATGGCATCTATAACCTACAGTCATCCGATTTTGACAAAACTTTTAAGAATTGTGTGAAAGATTATAAAATAAATACAGGCCAATTTTAAAGAGGTTTACATTGAAAACAAACTAGTTTTTCTCACTAAGACTACTTTTCTGACTCTACTTTTCCATGACAGCTATACTATATGGATGTCCGATTTCGACCAAACTTGGCAGAATCGTGGAGAAGCAGAGGTCGCAACAAACGGTCCTCTCTTTTCAGTTGTCAGAAAACCACCGGTTTCGTGCGGCACATTTACAAAGAGGGACAAAAACAACCCTCAACTGCGCATCCGAACTAACAGAGAGCGCGCTAGCAGCACACAATCGGTTGAGGGAAGAACGAAACCGTTTTTTTTTTATTTTTTCGGTTGTGGTCGTAAGCAGAGCCGTCTGGCAATATGGGTTGAGAGTTATTTACGTGCTATGTGGAGAAGCATTGAAAACTAGTAAATAAGGAGTTTGTTTGTTTGTTTGTTTAATAGTTTTCCCAATAAAACAAGAACTAGTCTTGATAGTTATAGTATTGGTCACAATTTGTTGTTGGAAGGTAGTTGAAAAATAAACAATGTATCCTAACTTAATTACTAATAGGGAAATTTAACATTTAATATAGGTTTACAAAATTTTTTGAATTGATAATTTATTAGAATAACCTAATCATTTTTGATCGTTTTGACTTTTAAGATAGGCGGTAAGGTTAGTTTGAAAAAGTGTTGCGTTCCTATTGGTTTTGAGTTGGTGTGGAAACAGGTTCCAGCAGCGAGCAGCTGGCTCCAGGATTGAAGAGGTAGGTCAAATATTTGGTTGGCAAATGTCGTTATATGCTCAGAGGGCTTACGGTCGAAGACATATCTCGCAATAGAGTTGAAGGTCACTCGGAGTCGTTGCATACTATTAGCATCGCTACAAGCAAAAATTTCTATACCATAAAATAAAGTCGGTACTAAACATGTTCTTGCTATGAGCATTTTGATGTTCTGCGGTATAATTGTTTTTGAAACAGATAGTTGCCTGACATAGCCATAAGTTTTTCCAGAAGCTTTTGTTAAGTGGTTGATCCAGCAGAGCGTTGCATTAAATTGTATACCTAGGTTACATATTTGATTCACATATTCCAAGGCATTGTCATCAATAGTAAGCTTAGGTAGCTGGGTTATATCAATGGTCTGGAGGCGATACAATTGAAAACAAACAAGTTTTTCTCAGTAAAACTAGTTTTTCGACGGATCGTTCCTAGGGCAGCTATATGCTATAGTTATCCGATCCGATCCGGCCGGTTCCGACAGAAGTGCAACGAATTTGTACTAAGAGACTTCGAAGAAAGCTTTGCTACAATAAGTTCCCCAAATCATACGAGATTTTCAATCATTGAATATGATTGGAATTACCATTAACTGCCCCTATACAATAAAACTCTCTCGAGAACTCGAAGTATTCCTCGAATTCGAAGTATTCTTAGAAAGTTACTCGTGAGTTTGTTAGGGTGGTGTGAGAGCTGGCGGTCTGATTGTTTATTACATCTCCAACCATAGGAACACCCAGGTCCATTTCAATATGTCTATTTGTCAGGTACCATTCCGCCCCAGTAATACGTCTGATGATTTTTGCCTGTACAACTCTAATTTTGATCAGATGAGACTTTGCTGCGATACTATAGATTTGCAGGCCGTACTCCATACTGGTGCCAGAATGACCTTACATATCAGATATGTATTTCTTAGCTTGTTCTTGGAGTTTAAGAGCCACCCAGTACGCCGTGCTTTGGCAGCCGCTGCCTGAGCAGTTGCTTGCTTTGGGCTACTATATGATTCCTAAGCTGACTGCAAGAAAATTCCCGTTCAGGTGTGACGACGGGTAGAAAAAGTCGCCGGAGTTATAAGAGGTACTTTGGAAGTACTTTGGATTTCTGTGCCAACACAATGGGTCTGTCCGTCAGGAAGCTCTTCACTAGCAGGTACAGTTGGGGCTAAAGAACTTCTGGCCTGCTGGATGTCCAGATACGCTGCCACCACATGCTCTTTCCCTTGTACCCCTCAAGGATGAAGTCGAATATTCCAATCTACAAGAAGAATAAATCAACATAATTCTACTGGCATGTTAACAAAAATTTAAACGTTCCTTAATTCAACAACTCCCTATCTTATCTGCTAAGTGATGGTCAAGTATGCCTAAATATTGGTTGTTATAAATGTTTTTTTTTTTCAACAAAGAGGGGAAAACACTTTTTCACAAATTACACATTTTTAGAAGGTAATAGTGGCTGAAGCAGGAACAGTATGCCAGTTGGCTAAAAAATAGTATTATTCTTATTACTAAACTCTGGTGCAAAATTATGGCCGCACCTAGTTTTTTCAGTGTACACATAGAAAGAGTGGAGCTAGAAGAAATTTGGGATAACCGTTTGAAAGAGCGTTAAAAATGAGAAAACAAAGATGACAAACATCATCACTCTCCATGAGAAAATTTACCGTTATGTTTCATTTTCGTTTTGAACAAGGTGCATAATTATGGCCGCACTTCACTAAGTAAGAAAACATAAAGAAATTTTTTAGCAAATTAATATATTTTTATTCAGTTTAATAATGAGTGTAGCCTCCCTTAGCACTAATTAACTCGTAGACCCTATTTGGCATACTGCCTATGAGTCTTTTTATATCGGTTGAAGAAACTTCTTCCCATGAGTTGATTACTGCCAGTTTAAGCTCCATAATACTATTGTACTTGGTGTTTTTAGCATAAATCCTTCGGATCAGCAACGCCCACAAGTTTTCCATTGGATTCATGTCCGGGGAGCACGCAGGCCACTCCAAAAACCGAACATTAATTATTGCCTTCCAACCAAGAACGAGTCTAACGGCTGACGTGCATTGATGCGTTGTCCTGTTGAAAAATGAACTTTTTACGACTTCGACCGCGAAGAAAAGGCAATAAGTTCATTTTCAATATACCCACGTACTCCATGGAGTTCATATGAGTGCTTGGAAATGCCAGCTCCAAGCATCCAGACTCGCAGAACGCAGCCCAAACCATCAAAGATCCTCCTCCAAAATTTCTTTTAGAAAAGTATAGGGGTTCTTTCCTTAAATCCCTCCAATAGTGCGAAAACCCGTCAGGACCGTCCAAATTAAACTTTTTCTCATCCGAGAAAATGATCTAGATAGAAAAATTAATATTTGCATTTCTTTATAAAAACTTGTTACCTTCGTCCAGTCAGTTGCCATATTATTCCTGGCGAATTTTAACCGGGCTTCTTTATGACGGTCCAATAACCTTGAAGCAACTTTAAATTTTTGTCGCACTATGGTTTCGGTCTTTTTTAAAACCCGGGCAACGGTCCAGCCAGCGAGACACTTTTAGGCCACATTCAGCCAATAACTCATTGGCGGTCTTCAATGTGTTGCTTGCAGCACTCACTAATCGGCGCTGATCACGCTGACTTAACTTCGGCTTACGTCCTCCGGGTTTTTTTTGGCCATATTCATTTTGATGTTTCCAAAAATTTCTCACAACTTTGTCGGAGCGACCAATTTTTCTGGCAATTTCTCGAAATGAGTGATTCTCATTTTTGAGCGCCAGAATTTGACCTTACTCGACATCAGAAAGCACTGGTGCACTTGGCATATTTATTAAGTTGTTAAAAATATTTACTCACCAAATGTGCGCAAAAAAAAACCCCGCCAGCCAAACACAAAATATGAATTTAAGTTGTGCGGCCATAATTATGCACCTTGTTCAAAACGAAAATGAATCATAACGGTAAATTTTCTCATGGAGAGTGATGATGTTTATCATCTTTGTTTTCTCATTTTTAACGCTCTTCAAACGGTTATCCCAAATTTCTTCTAGCTCCACTACTCTTTCTATGTGTACACTGAAAAATCTAGGTGCGGCCATAATTTTGCACCAGAGTTTAGTAGGACAGATTAATTAACATTCATTTAGAGTGAGGCAAGCAGGCTGCCTGATGGTCCAGAGTTCGGGCGGATGTCTTCTTTTGAGCCGTCTCCGTATTCTTTTTGTCGCTAGCTCGGCTTGTGTGGGCCATTAAGCAGTCTCTATATCTGCTAGTTTCTGGTAGAATGACGATGTCTTTGTGGATCGAATATTCAGTGTAAGATCTTGTTTTCCTTAGTTTCGACCCTCTTAATCGAAGATACTCGAGGTTCAAGTCGGGATGACTATAGACTTGGCTATTAATACCTTAGCGCGTAGTGAGAGACCAGATCTCGCTCTAAGGAGCCAGTCCAATTTGTTAGCCTTGCCATATTTGAATTTCAATGCAATGTTCCAACGTGTCATATGGCCATGAGCAATGTAATTAGAGGGGCTCTGTGTGTATTCTCAGCCTACTTTGAGTGAATAAGTAATAATATCATTTTGAAAAAGCCCTAAAATAATCGATACTTTTTTAACAAACCTCGTAAGCTGCGTTGTTTACGTTTGAGCGAGTCGTACTACATTTAACTAAGGCCTTACCAAGTCCCAGCTTACCATAAAGATAAGGAATCGTGGTGATGTGGGCCTCTTTATACGCCAGTTTGTGGGGTGTAGTTTTCGAGGAGGTTTTGATGAGTGAAAGCATAATGTGTTTGCATATTTCCCTGTTGATCTCGATGCGTCTGTTAGAAGGAGAGCATAATTCTACCCACTTGGTAAAACACAAAGTGTTCGCTTGCTGTTAAAATCAAATCTTTATTGGCCATTTTGACAAGAATAGTTCTTTAGTTCTTCTTTCCTATCTTACTATCCCACAAACATTAAAAACACTTCCATTAATTCAAATCGTTACGTAAACATTTAAATACATTCAATTCCCAATATCAGCTTTTCTGTGTGGAGCATTATATATATATATCCAAGTGGGAGTGTGTGTGCGTGAGTTTTTTTACAAGTAAACATTCAAAAAAACCTTACGTACACAACGTTATAGTTTTATCTGTGGCTCAAATTGAATTCGTTTAAACAAATACACAAGCAAATTAATTTGTTATCCGTTCATACATACATAAATGTGTGTAAATGTTTATTAAATTTAAATTTCGTGGTACGTACTTAAGTTATATAAAATTCTAAAAGTTCACATAAAAAGTGTATACCAAAAATATATATATAGTTCACATACACATTGAAAGCATTTGTAATGCTGTGCAACAATTTTGCCCCTAAAAGAAAGAGTATACATACATTAATTAGATGTTTGCATCAGGTGCATATGGAAGCAATAAAAGGGTGTTTGATTTTTTCGTTTTTTTTTACATAAAGCATAACAACTAAAGGTGGAAGATTTTAAGTGTATAGTTTCTGCATTTCTTCCGTTTTCGTTTCGTTAAACCTAAACTCGTTGGTGGTAAACCTTAAACTAATCAATTACAATTAAAATAAAAATCAGAAAATTTAGATTCAACAAATCATAGTTAATTAAGATTAATGTTTTGTTATACCAAATTAAAAACTAACAAAAAAAAACCACTAACATGCAGACACACATTCCAAAAGTTTATACAAAATAAAATATGTATGCAGGGTTCAGACATAATATTTTGGGTATGGGCTAAACGTGTTGGGGTTCAGGTGAGGCAATTTGCATGCATTGCCCTGGTAATTGTTGCTGTTGTTGTTGTTGTTGTTGTGTGGCGTTTCACAAATGCTGGAAAAACAAATTGGAAACGTAATTAGTATAGAAAGTTAACAATTGCATTTGCTGCAGCAGTTTGGTACACTCAACATTTAATTTATTAAGTCTATAAAAAGAAGTTTCGTTTTCGATATATTTTTTTTAGTTTTTTGGCATCATGAATAACATGATAAGTAAATTCGTAATAATTGCATCAGCACTTTTTCCTAATATTTCAACTTTCAATTGGAATTCTAGTCTTACTGTGGCAAAAGAAACCTTCAGGTGTAAAAAACATAAGCTCGTTTTTTGTTTTGTATAACTAGACGGTTTTTTTGGTGCACTGTGGTTTATAGCCAATGACTGGGTTGAGTCGGCTAAACGTCTAAGTTAAAGAATTTTGCTGATTTTTTCAATAGAGACTGGAATCAACTGATTCAAAGTCTGCTATCAGTGTGGCTTACTCACCCTCAGTTTCAAATATAAAGCAAAAAATTGTGCGTTACCCAAATAACTTTCTGATTTGGTCTCTTAATACTGACTTTAGCTACATTTATGGTAATTTTTTCATAAAAAACGAGAGCGTAAGTTAAAGTCGGCCCTGCCCGACTTCGAAATACCCGTTACTCAGCTCATCCCGGATAAGTATGCAACATTTTTTTAACTCGGCCATTTATTATCCGATCCTTTTGAAAATTTGTGAGATTGTAGATATTTTCCACATAGACTACACTGCAAAATCTGAGCTCGATATCTTAAAAATTGTGGGAGTTATTCAATATTTTTTATTGCGGGGGCGGGAGGGGGCGTGGCAGAAATTTGAAACAAACTTGATCTGCCTACAGACAATACTAGCTTACGTATAAAATTTGGTTGCTCTAGCTCTTCTAGTCTCTGAGATCTAGGTGTTCATACAGACGGACGGACGGACAGACGGACACGGCTATATCGACTCGGCTGTTGATGCTGATGAAGAATATATATACTTTATGATATCGGAGATGCTTCCTTCTGCCTGTTACATACATTTGCACGACTTTAGTATACCCTTTTTACTCTACGAGTAACGGGTATAAAAAGTCATCCAATAGAGTGGAGTGAACCATAGATGTTACAACTTTAATACATAGCCCCTACACATGGCTTGGAAACTTTCAATTAGCTATTTAATTATATATAGAATGATATTCAGGGAAGCAGACCGGTTCTGAGCCAAACCGAAACCGTACCGCTTATTCCAGTCGATAAACAGAACCGCCAACCGAACCGGAGGCGCTTCAAAATTTCTGATCTATAAAGCAAAACGGTTCGGTTTTCGGTTCGGCTTAGATTTGCATAAAAGGTGAAAAAATGTGTTGCAAACCAACAAATATAAATAATTTGGGAACTTCAGTTTGGGGAATCGTACCAAAATTTACCAACTGCAACTGGGTTCGGAAATCTGGCGATCAATAAGTTTTTAAGTCTGGACTAGAATACTCCACATGTGGTACACAAAAGCCTATCTTGACTAAAACAGGGTCGTTCCAAAACATTAGGCAAAGAATCAGAAAAGTTCAGCACTAGAAATGCAATGGGCCTAGCAGAATAAGCATATAAAAACTAACCCCGCTGCGTCTTCTAAATTTTGAATCTTATAATACTACCATTATATTGTCGGTCATAAGTTTCTGCTAATTGTTTGTCGGCTTCTATGGCCATGCTGTGCTCATTCGAAATCTTAATCAGTTTGATGAGCTCATTGTGTATGTGTAACATTTGCTGTAATTGTTTGCTGCAATTTGTGTTCTTGACAGAGCGGGCAAACAAACGAAACGAAACGTTTCTTCTGAATCGTTTCGTTTCTTTCTTTGCACAGAGCGAAATACTAACAAAACCCGAGAAAAGTAACTGTAACAAAAAATGAGTTCTGTTCAGTTTGCGTTCGTGAGAGCAAACTAAACGTAAAGCGAAATGCTCTCATCTTGATTTGCGGACAAGGAATCGGAACGATATGCAACGAGCGCGAATAGTTCGGAAACGTTTGCTGCTCAATTTGTATTTGTATTTGTATTGTTGTTTTTTTTTCTGTTGCTTATTTCTTTGTTTCTCTCAGCTTTGTTGTTTTCGTTTGCCGAAACGTTCCAAAGCAGTGCAGCTGTTGGGAGATCAATATTCCAATCGTTTCGTTTGCGCTCTTCGGCAATATAAAGTTAGTGGTTTCGTTATCCCTGACTAGAGTAACAGCTACAAAACATATAAATCGTTTCTTAGCTTTCGCGAACGGTTCAGTTAAACGTTTCGTTTGTTTGCCCGCTCTGGTTCTTGTATCTGGCATACTAATATACAAATTTTGACAACTTTAAGCTTGCCTTTCTCAAATTAAATTGAAACTTAAATTTTAGGTTGAGAGATTTGCCATTTGACATACTTTGCTCAGATCGAAAGACTGCCTTTTGAGCTTGTCGTTGCATTCTTAGAACGTGGCACAATGTTACCGTGAGCTATTCTTGGCATTTATACAAATATACAACTGAAAATTGACATTATTTTGAATTGATTTTATCAGTAATTTACTTTTAAAATACTCAATCAAAAAGAACATATGCTGAGATGTTAAATGGCCGCCTACGGCGCCATGTGCTAAACTGTTATTCAATTGAAATAAAAGACGAAATTTCCAGTTCACACATCACTTACAGCAATCGATACAAGATATGCATTATTTCATTGCTGGCTACCATAAATAAGTCTCGAACAGACGCCACTCATCAAGCCAATAAACCTTTCAAAAAATCAAATCTGCTTTATACATTAAATAGCTTAGCCACAAGTGTGCACCTACAGCGCCACCGGTTTAGCAACTTTTCTATTTTCCCTAACCTACTACGCATAGCAAGAGAGTGTACCCACTTGGATCCAGTCATTAACAAGCTATAAGCACACCAACAAACCACGTGCCATTTACATATATATTTATTAGATTTGCCCTGCTGTATAATATATTCAACAACAAATCGTGTTGAGTCTCTAGTAAGTATAAAATCTAATAAATTCAACTCTAGATCAAAAATACATTATATAGTAACGTGATATCTCTAGCATCTCAACTCTAGATAAATTGGTATATCCTAACTGACACAACAACAGAAGTTGGCTCTTGTGATACATTTTGTTTAATACCTATTAAAATACAACAGTATCGATAACTATTATAATATAATAAAAATTGTTTACTTTAAAACTGAATGTTACTTGATGACATTCAACATTCAAAACACTTTCAACAGTTAACTTAGTGTTACAACATTAAAGATTAACTCGAAATGCCTTTCAAAATTGTACGACTTTATACTTATTCAAGACATTTTTTAGATGGACATAACACAAGGACTCACAACCAATACTCGAGTTACTCAAAATAAAAAGGCGAATCAATATAAATACATACCAAAACGAACATGCCACAATGATGCATTTCCAAATTCTTAAAATAAAAATTGGTTAACTTTTGGATAAGACTTTTGAAATGAAGATCCACACACAATGAGTCGAGTGCTCGATCGTTGCGTTAACATCTACTGGACGTCCAAAAGAGCTCGGCACTCTATTAATTGTTTATATGGTATTTCTATTTATGAATATATATTTCATATATATGTTTTATAGTTTATATACATCAAAGTTTTGCATCGTTTCAAAGTCCGCCATGGCAAAATCACTACCACTAAAATAGGGGGGAAAATACACAAAAAAAATTGAAAAAGAAAACAAAATTAATAAAAAGCTAGTCGGATGAAAGGGAGGGGGGGGAACAGACTCATGCGAGTGGCCAGGTGGTGTTAGGGATGTATGGAAATAGACTGAGGAATGGATGATTGTCGTGACTATGAGAATTGATCATAAAGTGAACTTTTAGAATACAACAACAAATTGACTTTTAAAAAACATTTAACAATACTACTATAAACAAAAGCATGCAAGAAATGTTCGATTATTTAGGCTTCTATAATGTTTTGTTGCTTGGCAAGCCAGTCTAGTAGCGCGCGTTTTTTTTTAAAGGTGCATGATGGTGCTATTCTGTAAGCTGCTACGTTTTTATAGCCAAAAAGATAAGAAGAAAATAATTAGAAATTGGTTAGCGGAAAAGTTTGTGTGTAAATTCAATTTGTGTCTGCTGAAAAGTTTAAAACGATGGCAATACTTTGAAGAAGAAACAAATATAGATGTGATAAAAAATAAACAAAAATCCCATTACAAAACTAGTGTTGGGTGGACAAAAGTGTGCTGTTCAGTCAACTGCAGAATTGCTCCATCTAGGAGATGAAAGAGTGAACCACAGAGCAACATTTTTACCCAACACTATTGTACACACATAATTTGCAGCTTATGTATCTTCGAGTACAACCCCGGATATATCTAGAGTTAGTATAAATGTTGGCGGAGCACACGATTCGGATGGATGTATATATGCGTGTGAGCGTGTGTGCGTGTGTGAAATGTGATGCATTGGTGCCATGAGTATGACCATTGATTGATTGACTTTAAGTACTGGGGCGGGTAAGAGAAGCAATGTTAGAGCTGCGACTGAGTGAACAGAGCACATCGAATTGGACTCTTTTTTTTTGTTTGAATGATTAAAATGCGGTAAAAAAAAAAGACTTTTATACCTTTCGGTAAGTAGGCGGACACAACGCTC
This sequence comes from Lordiphosa fenestrarum, assembly GCA_035044985.1. Classification (NCBI taxonomy): domain Eukaryota; kingdom Metazoa; phylum Arthropoda; class Insecta; order Diptera; family Drosophilidae; genus Lordiphosa; species Lordiphosa fenestrarum. The sequence goes on along the minus strand of JAWNNO010006369.1, from coordinate 124,330 downwards.
AACGCTCACGCCCTGCACTTAGTATGGCACCGTCTGATTATAGGGCGATGGCACTGCATACGCTGGATAATTGTTAAAATTGTCAACAAATGGCACCACATTGCGTATGGTGTCACTGATCTCATCCAGTAAGGGATGGCCGGGTGGTGTGTTCATAACCAAATTCTCTAGAGCATCGGCCACAAGACTATCATCTGAATCGGAATCATCCATGCCAGATGGCGAGGCATCGATGCCCGATGGATAAACCATGTTGCTTCTCGGCGGTGTAAGGCTGAACACCATGACACAACACAACCAACATCAACACACATTTGTAGTACCCAAAAATCAAGGTTGCAAAATGAAAGTAAACAAAGAGTAGAGATAGTAAGTTTTGGGGTAATGCAATAAACTTAAGAACCAGGGATGCAAACCAATCCGACACGCGAAGCATTTTAAAACTAGTTTATGTATTAAATGTGTTTGTTATGGTTTTGGAATTGGAAAGAAAGGTTGATTCGAACATCAAGTATGAAAATCCATTTGAAATTGTTTAAGCCGGATTTGGCAAGTTGAAGCAGCATTCAGCAAACAAATCCGATTCATGATTTATGATTGCCGGGTTTTACATGCTGACTACAGTGATCGGCATTGCGATTGTTAAGTTTAACAATACTTATTTGCTGAGACTGAATCTTACAAAATAATTCTCTAAAAACAAGAAAGAAAATCGGTCAAGCCCGACTATAAAATACTCTGCACCAACAAAATTATACGATCAGCATAAATTTTGATACTGCAGTAGCAGCTGAAGCAGCGAACAGTCTTTTGATCATAACTCGACAAACGTTTATTCGATCTTCCCCATTCCTTTGGCAGATCGATAAGTTATCCTGATTACTAAATATGTCTAAAAAGAACGAACCATCTATCTTTCAAATTGTGGAAGATATGACGTTTTCTACAAATTGCGGGGGTGGGAGGGGGCGTGGCCAAAATTGAAAATACACTTGATCTGCCTGCAGACAAAAGAAGCATTTGTCCCATACATGACAAACCTCTATCTCTTACCATCTCTGACATCTGTGCGTTTTCACGGACAGACAGCCGGACATGGCTATATCGACTCGACTGTTGATGCTGATCAAGAATATATATACTTTATGGGGTCGGAAATGGTTCTTTCAGTCTGTTAGATACTTTTGCAAAAACTTATAAAAATTAGTTTTACCAACCAAATGCTCAAGACCAAGCAGATTTAATGGTTTTTACTTATCTATTATCTTGTAGCCGACATTACCTTTGTCATTTTATATAGTTAAATAGTTACTTTAGAAGTTTACAAAGCTATCAGAAAATAGAAGAGAAGACAATTAAGAAAGTCGGTCAAGTCGGACTGAAATACAGTATGTCAGGAAAGTGTTTTTATACTCTGTACCGTATGTACATAGAGTATTATAAGTTTGTGCAAAAGTATGTAACATCCAGAAGGAAGCATCTCCGACCCCATAAAGTATATATATTCTTGATCAGCAGCAACAGCCGAGTCGATATAGCCATGTCCGTCTGTCTGTCCGTATGAACGCACAGATCTCAGAGATGGTATGAGATAGAGGTTTGACATGTATGGGACATATGCTTCTTATGTCTGCAGGCAGATCAAGTTTATTTTCAATTTTGGCCACGCCCCCTCCCGCCCCCGCAATATGGAAAAAACGTCATATCTCCCACAGTTTTGAAGATAGATGGCTTGTTCCTTCTGGACATATTTAGTTATTAGGATAACTTATCGATCCGCCAAAGGAATGAAGAAGATCGGATGAACGGTTTTCGAGTTATAATCAAAAGACAAATTTTCTTGGTACAGAGTATGTTATAGTCGGGCTTGACCGACTTTCTTTCTTGTTACTTCTCTATTATCTAGTAGCGGACATTTGTCATTTTATATAGTTAAATAGTCACTTAGGTTACATTAGAAGTTTACAAAGCTATCAGAAAATAGAAGAGAAGACAAGTAAGAAAGTCGGTCAAGTCGGACTGAAATACAGTATGTCAGGAAAGTGTTTTTTTACACATGAAATAACTCACATTTTTCACTTATTTTGCACAAAAATGTGCTTTCTCTAAATGGTAAAATTTTTGTTTCTATTTTATTTGGATTCTTTATGGTTCTTAAGCCATAGCAAAAAAAAAAGGAGACCAAAAACCATTTAAATCTCTATCTTAAAGTGACAAGAAAACTCTCAGCACAGGACCAGGTATGGTAAATCAAATATTGATTCATTTAGTTTTGACGACAGAATACAGTTAACTTTTTATGAAAATCTTAATATATAAAATTCTTCCGTACATGGCTTTGCAACCTAACTCCTCCCAAACGGCTGGACCGATTTCGATGAAATTTCGTGTGAGTGTAGTAGTAACAGCGTAGGTGGTTTATATCTATAGCTGATTCTGGTAGGTCACACAGGGATCGCGTAATTTGCCATCCACGGCTTTTTTGCACCATAACTTGACCTAAACTTAACCGATTTGGATGAAACTTTATAAAGACATTCGTCATGAATAGAGGAAGGCTGGTAACAAATATGGTAACAAATCGGTCAACTCTTTCGGGTACCTCTCGAACTCTTTTTAAATAAATTTTAATAAATTGTGTACTCATTTTTTTAAGGTAATTCACTACAGTTATTTATTGTTAGGCGGTACGAAGTTCGCCGGGCCATCTAGTATTGAATATATCATTTGCTTAAGTACACAAGTTTCAAAAAAAAAAAGCTACTTTTTAACCAGAGAGGATAGCAAACGTTCCTAATGTATTTTCGGGTGCTGAATTCAAATAAATTGTCCCCTTTGCCCCTTCAGAAATTTCTCAGAAAATTTCACATTTTTCAAATTATTCTCAATATTATTGTATCTTAGGAATCAAATATAAACTTTGGGTTTAGTTTTTCGTGATTGTTGTTTATCTAAGTTTACTAAGAAACAAATGTGGTTTGAATAGGTTAATTAATGTGGCTACTTTATGCAAATTTCAAACAATTTAATTGAGTTCAGCACCCGAAAATACATTAGGAACCTTTGCTATCTTCTCTGGTTAAAAAGTGACCTTTTTTTGTTAATTAATTATAGTTTTATATCGCGATGAACGAAATTAAGCAACAAATTAATTAATTGTTAATTTGTTGGGACATTTCGTTAATAATATTTGAAAAATCAGTCAATCGTCCAACCTTGGAAATATAAAAAAATGTATTCCCGTGCTCTCTGCCATCTTGAAATATATTGCGGAATGTCCTTAGAAATATGATCGATCTCAAAAAAAAAAAGAAAAAAAATTGAATGAAATATCGCTTGGACCTCTTGAAAAAAATATCATAAAACTGTTTGTTTTTTAAATCAATAAAATTACTTATGATAACTTTGAGAGTTGTTTTCTATTTTTTCCGAAAAGTTTAGGAAAATGTACCGAAAGAGGTTCTTGATTCAAAAGTTATGATTCCTTGAATGTTTTATGAGTTTTCCGTATTATCTGGATAACTAGTGACGGTAGGGAAGCAAAATATTGGCGTTTTTTCATCCATCTATAGTACTTCAATATAATATCCAAAACAAAAAAAATATGAAAAAACGACAAAATCGGGTGTTATATTTGTATGGATATCGACTCGGAATTCGGAACAGACGCTAGTTTAATGCAAGTTTGAAATTTTTAAATCTTTTTGAATTTAGATAGTATAAATATATGATTGATTGATTCAATTTGTTGTTTTAGTTTGTTAAAGTTTACGGTCTACTGATAGTATTACCTAGATGACGCTAAATTGGACCTAAGAGGTTATTTTGTTCGGCAGCAGAGCAAAACGAGCCATATTGCAGCTCAGTGTCGATTTTGTTGTTGTTGCATTGGAAGCACGCATACACACTTGCAGTTTACTGAAGCTCAAGCGCAAAATCACGCTTTCGGCAGATTCTGCCAAGCAAATGCACCAAGAGAGTGAAACAAAAGCTCTCGTTGGTTGAGAATAGACAGATGATGATGATGTCATATCGCTTATTTTTCAATGGTTTACTAGGGTAACTGTTTCCGATTTTTGAGTTCTAATTTTAAGCGTTAAACCATCATGTTTTGAAATTGCATGTTTAATTGCAAAGCATTTTAATTATTAATAAGAATGCTTTTAGCAGAGGTGAGCTGATCTAGCAGTCGATAATCGCTTTCTCCAACCACTACAATCATGACTGGGATTTGTACCATTTGCAATCGACAATCTAGAATCACAAAAACCAAAGATGCTAGGTTCTTGGATCTTTATCTCAGTTTTTGATCTCTTTTTAAACTATTTGTCTTTTCGGAACTATTTTGCTTGCGGATATTCTATGATTGATTCATAAACTACATGGAGCGAAAAAATAATTAAAAATTTAACAAACAACTTAAGATTTCGACTCTTATTTTGCTTTTAATTGCTTTCAGTGGTCTGACTTTTAGCCAAATTCAAATGTGATATTCGTATTAAGCTTTCCAATCAACATACGAAAATAAAATGAAGTAATTAACATTTTGTGGTTAGTTTTTTAAAAATTGCAAGTTTCCTATCCTTTCCAATATATTCCAAATCTGATTGATCAAACAATGAAATTCATGACTGAGCCAACGAACCGAAACCGCGGTTCATCTAAGCCTATTCCATGTGTTGTAAGCCGAACCAGTTCTTATTTCTAAACAGTTTGCATCCCTGAAAAAAAAAGAGCAGGCGCATCACAAGTGTCGGATTTGTTTTTATTAACTAAACAGGAAGCAGAACACAAGCATCATTGATAGGCATTTCAGCTGTTGCATCAATGATTTGTAACGATAACAATAACGATAAATACCCAAATAGCGGTTAGTTCTTCATATTTGTTATTTTTTTTATCAACTTCTTTTTCGAATTCAAAGTATTGCAATCAAATTAAACTTTTTGGGAAATTTTTAATCAATTTTCAATTGTGTAAGTAAGCCAAAATAAACAAAATAAACCAAAAAAAAGAAACCTTGCTATCAGTTCAAGGTCAAGAGATCATCTCAAGTTTTTAGTCAAGCTTTCAACCAATCAAACGGGAGAGTCAGGTGTAGGAAATTAAAAGAAAAATCGTTGTTGGTGTAGTAATGGGGAGTGAGGGAGGGGGCACCATCATGCAAAACTTACTTTCCCATATTCATATCTTGTGGCGGTGACTGCATGGGATGATGCGGAGTGCCCACTATCGAGCCATTATCTCCACCTGTGGTGGGCACCTGGACGCGTATCGTGCTGGGCACATAGCCATCGTTGCGCGGCGCCGTTTCTAATAAAATAATTTTATGAGCAATTGATTACGATAAACCGAAGACTGACTATTCCATACCAGCCCTTTGTGTGTAGAATTCGCTAAAAGCGATATCACGTTCAAGGGGCGCCACATTAATGTCCGTGGGATGCAGATAGCGCAGGTCCAAGTCACGTATGCGATCGGCTAAATTAATAATGTGGAAATCCTTTGAAGTCCAGGGCTTAAGCATAAGCACTGCACCATATTCATTCACATAGGCAATGGAGACGGCGCCTAGAGAAAAGTATTCGTCAGTATGTCCAAAGTTCTATTTCATTCTCTCTCTCTCTCTCTCTTACCCAATTCGCTGTCTGAGAATCGCACCAAAAATGTACCTATTCCAGTGCCAGCACGCAAGAGATCTTCCTGGGCCTTGGCCTTGCTGATAAAGCCCGTAATACGACCCGCTTTCCACATGCCCAGCAAATGGTCTTTGGTGAGTTTCATGATGGCATAGAACCATTCCCAAAAGGTGAATTGACGATCGGGCAGTGGCTCTTTGCAGAACTGATTCCACGAAATGCATTCGTTGCGTTCGCCAGCAATATTGTCCCGCTGTAGTTTCTCAACTGGAAAAGTAAAAGAAGGAAGGTTGAAAATTCAATCTTTAAATGAAAGAAATACTGTACTTTACATTTATATACCCAATTACTAAGAAACTAAATAATTACTTAGTTTATCTGCTCTTTCTGACTCCCTCACTCTCTTCTGTGTTGCAAGATTATGCATCATTATTATTATTTATACGCTATCCCAAAGGTGCACAGTGTATATTAAGTTTTTGCGAAAGTATGTATCAGCCAGTAGGATGCTCTTTGAGCAATTGCTTTAAATTCTTCAAACTATTTAGTCTGCTTTAGATTAGGTTAGGCTAGGTTAGGTTGCAGTGAAGCATCTTCACTTAAAATACCACTTTCCATCTCTCTATCAATCTTAATATTACAAACTTAAATATTGAAAGATACCCATTTAATGTTAAATAGATCTGGATTTTTCATACAATGGAGCTGAAAATCATCCAAGGGATATGAAAAATGGATATTTTAATATAAAACAAGAAGGAGGAAGGAAGAAGGAGGAACAAGAAGAACGAACCATGTTTCCAAATTGCGGGGGTGGGAGAGGGCGTGGCCAAAATTGAAAATAAACTTGATCTGCCTGCAGGCATAAGAAGCATATGTCCCATACATGTCAAAAATCTATCTCCTACCATCTCTAAGATCTGTGCGTTCATACGGACAGACAGACGGACATGGCTTTATCGACTCAGCTCGTCATGCTGATCAGGAATATATATGTATATTTTATGCGGTCGGAGATGAACAGTTTTAATCAGAGCTCGCAAGTAACTCTCAACACTTTCCTAGTGTCGGCAAAAAACAGTTTGGTTATGGACACAACGAAAAGAGGGAGCGAAAGAAAGCTTCAGTTCTGTTTTTGCTCAAATCTGTTTTGCTCAGAGCAAAGACACATTTTTTCGTTTCTGTTTCTCTCGTGTCTTTCCACTCTGTCAGGTACCTGGGCATAACTCTGGATAGAGGGCTTACTTGGTCTGACCACATTAAGCGAGCTGTGGCTGTCACCCACGCCAAGGCTAAAAAATTGGACTGGCTACTTAGAGCGAGATCAGGGGTCTCAATACGCGCTAAGCTGCTTATTGTTAAGTCTATAATCATCCCGACTTGGACCTGGGGTATCTGCCTCTGGGGTACTGCCTGTGACACCTCCATCAAAAAGGTCGAGACGATGCAAAACAAGATTCTGCGCAGAATAGTCGATGCTCCCTGGTACGTGCGGAACACCACCATTTACAAAGACTCGGCATTCTACCAGTGTGCTCCCAAATCAATCTCCACACCAGCAGATATAGAAACCGATTGCTAGCCCACACAAACCGTCAGGAGACATCCGTCCGACCTATGGACACACGGACGGCGGCCTGTTGGTCTGCTTGCCTCGCCTTAAATGGAATCTCTCTGTCCGACCAGTAAAATTACTTTTCCAGCCAGATGGCAAACTGTCCCCGTTCCAGTCTTCGTCAACCTCATAAAAATTTGTAAGCGGATTAAGCTCCGCGAATCTTTTTCTCTTTATACTACTGTGAGCAAAAAGTAAGGTACATTTTCAATTTAAACGGGCCTAACAATTCGGGCTAGTTCTTTTTTTCTTGAGTTGGCAGGACTGTTGATAACATCTGTGCCAAATTTCATGTGAATGTCATTATCAGTAATATATTTACGCTTGTAGACCAAGAGTGCATTTTTCGATTTTTACAATGTCTGAGCAGAGAAGTGCCATCAAATTTTGTTTGTGGAATGAAATTTCGGCTGCGGAAACGTTGAGGATGTTGCGGAAGGCCTTTGGTGATTCTACCATGTCACAAAAAAATGTTTATAAGTGCTACAAAGACTTTAAAGAGGGTCGAGAACGTGTGGATGACTTGGAGCGCTCCGGACGACCATCGACGTCAACGTTTGGTACCGAAAGTTCTCAATTTCTTGCAAAAAAGTCATCAAAAATACGTCGCATATCGTTCCGCAACCACCGTATTCGCCTGATTTGGCTCCGTGTGACTTCTGGCTATTCCCAAAACTCAAGAGACCACTTCGGGGAACGCTTTTCGAGTCGATTGAGGAGATAAAAGCAAAATCGAAGAAAGCGCTGATGGCTATACCGAAAAGGGACTATTTGGCATGTTTCGAGGATTACTTTGAAGGGGATGAAATTGATTTAGAAGAATAAATAAAGATTTTTCATTCTACAAACAAATTCACTTACTTTTTGCCCACATTAGTATATTAAAAAAAAAATAAAAATCTCGTGTCTTTCACTGACCGTTTTGCCTTGAGCAAACTTCCAAAGTGTTTTTTTCACTTTTCACTGACACTTATTGTGTTCTGCTCATTTGAAAACAGTTGTTTGATGAGCACGCGCTCAAAAGTGTTTCTGTCAGTGGTTTTCGGCAGACCGACTCGTTTGCTTTGCTCAACCGAAAACACGTAACAGAAAACAGAAGATGAGAGAGAATAATGCTGCGTTTGATTCCGTTTTTCTCTGAGAGTGGTCGCATTTAAAAAAGTGTTAACACTTGTTTGCGAGCTCTGCCTATGGTACACTTATCCGTTAGATGCTAGGCGCTTGGGCCAATTTCTCTAGATCGTTGTCCTCAATGTGGCGGTGTCCATATACCCACACAATTCTTAGATGCTAAGCCATCTTATTCAGAGTTTACTGGCAATCAGTAAGGGTTTTTGCAAAGTTGTTAGTGTTGCCGATGGGCGTCTGTTATTTGGCTTGCCAAACTAAGCAGCCTCCTGGATAGCTACAACTTCTGCCTAATTAACGCTAATACTCATAGACATTTCTATACCTAGATCAGGGCACAATAGATTAAGATTGATCGCGGTGCGTTATATTTCAGAGAACCATTAACACTAAATAACTAGGTATGGACTCAAAACTTCAGCTCCAGAAAGCCAACTCGCTAATTCCTCATTGAAATCTGAATTTATTATAACTTCTCTAAATTCTCTAAATTATTTTCAATATATTTATAAGTAAAATAAAGACAGAGTTTCGGAACGCTCGCATTGAAAACCACAGTTTTTCTCACTAGGAACCATTTTCCAACCGATGGTTCATATGGCGTCTTTAAAATTTAGTCTGCATACATATTGCAGTAAAAAGAAGTCTCTGTGCTAAATTGCAGCTGGATTGCATTTAAACTACAAGATTAGTTTTCTTAGGAACAGACAGAAGGACGTACAAAGCTTAGATCGTCGACCAAAACAAGAAATTAACTAGTTAATGATATCTGAAATGAACATTTAAAAGCTTTGCTAAATTTTTGTAAGGGTAGGAGTGTCCTTTTCAGTACATGCTGGTGAATATAGCTTCTCACCCAAAAATAATTAGTTTGATAATACTTAAGTACTTCAATATGGCATTGAAAAGAGACGAATTTCTTGAGGAATACAAAGCAAGCTCCAAAATATGATTTATTTTAGTTAATAGAAGTATTTTAATTAATTGTGTTAGCTTTAGCATCTTTTAAGACAAAACCAATTCAGTTTTTGGTTCAAGAAATTCGAGAACTGCGAAACTTACATTTGAATTCAACTTTGAAAATGAAGTAAATTGAATAAAGAACAGAAATAATGGATTGTGTTGGTATACAAAATTTTGAAACGCTTCCACTTCTAGACAATAACGTTTTCGAGAGTTTCATATACCGTAAACCAAACGTCAGGGATTCGTTTAAGTGGTTAAGCAACAACCCACAGGAGCTTTCAGTTCTGAGTGTTTCAAACTTAATTATACGTATCTTTCCGAGCTCAGTTATGATCTCTGCATTTGTTCAAAAACACCCTCACAAATCAAGTTAACCAAACTTTCATCTAATCTTTCTACTGGCTGCCTTTCTCTTAACCCCCTTATTTGATATAATTTCATCCTCTCCACTCACATAGAAACTCCAAATTCTCGGAGGTAAGCGCTCTTTGTGTGCTGGAACCGAATTTCGTATTTAGAGCCACCGAGAGCTGGCACCATGTAACACGATCAGTGACCACAAAGGGATCGCGCACAATATCGGCAAACGCATTGTCCCACGTTATTGTGGCCCACGACTGTGGCTCCTGATTTCCATGCACAATAACCACCACAGGCAGCGATAGGGTCCATACGCGGATCTGGTAATCATTAACTGTAGTTGTGGCATAAAAGAAAAGTGCAAACTTTTCATCCATGACACTTTCGGTGCCCTTCTTTTCGGCACGCTTGATCTTCTTCAGCTGCATATTTCTAAAGCTGGCGGAGAAGACGTGGTTATTCTGCTGGTATTCCATGACATTGGAACAATTCTGTATTTCGCCTGAGGATTGGCCGGACAGGCTGCTGTTGGTCACATCCATATGTGTGCCACGTGTGACGAAGCGCTGGGCCTGGAGCTCTATTAATAAATAATGAAAGAACTGTGTAATTGTGTGAGGTTACTGCAAGAGGGAGGCAAGACCTACCTGACATTATAATGCACTCGACATTGGGCGGGTTATTGTGTATGCCCAGTTGGGAGCCAAGCAACCAGCGCACTGAGGCCGCAAAACGTGTGTTGGTCTTCATCACCTGCGGCGGCTGCTTGTCCACAATAAAGGCGGAACAGACCAGATTTTTTTGGGCCCCCTCTACCTGACTGAGCAGAATGGTCAGATCTTGATCTTCGCTCATGAGGCGCACCATTAGGGTTTCCTTGACAGCGGCCAGCAAGTGAGCCACAAAGGATTCCAGCAGCTCGAAGCAGCGTTGAATATCATCCAGCATGTTCTCATTGAAGGGTGCCCCATTCCCGGCCAGAGCCTGCTGGCGGCGCCAGTTCTTAAGCTCTGTGATGACCATATCCTGTAGCGTTTCATAGTACATGAAACTGCGGCGCAATCGGGCCACTATGCTGGTTTTCTCCTCAATCAATCTTTTGAAGGCCGTTTCCGCATTGGCAGCACCAGGTGAATTCAACATGTAGCCATAGTTCTGCACCAGCATCTTCAGGGAGTCGGCGATGGTGGAAAAGTCATTGAAGGTCTCGACTATCTGATGATGCACCTGGAATAGTTCCACCTTGGCCGTGGCCATGCCCATGGGAGCCGGAGTGGGTGTGTTGTGTCCTATGGCAGCCATTGGCGAGGTGGCACCTCCAGCTACACCCAGAATCTCACTGGCGTCCATATAGCCAGCAACCATGGCTGCTGCGTTATTCATATTGTAGGGATTCAGCGGCATCGATTGACCTCCAGTGGCCGCCACACTCTTCTCGGTGGCTAACTGCAGTTCCTTTTGCAAGCCGCTGCGCAGATGCGTGTACAGTTCAAGGGCGGGAATGCGTTGGATGAGGGCGCAAAGCTCCACCACACGATACTTGAGTGCCTGATCGGTGGCCGTGCGCGTGGACAGAAGCTTCTGTTGCAGATCCTCGATAAACTTGAGTGCCACTCGTTCGAGCTGTTCCGTGGAACTGGGCGTCACTTGCTCCGACCTGTATACGGAAAGAACATAGAGAACTGTGATTAGAATCTTGATAAGGGTTTAGGCTCCATCTAAATACAACTATTTCCTATCTACAAGACCCGTCTCTAACCCTTGCTCCACAGCCATCTCGCCGCTGCTTTCTCTCATCATCACTACTCACATTATTCTGTCTTCGATCCAGGGCGCCAAGCTGAGACGCAGGTCGAACAGACCCTTCTCATCATAGTAAGCCGCCATCCGCTGCTCACAGTCGGCATGGCTGGCGATGCGCTTCCACAGGCTCATGCTCTTATATGTAAGTGGATGTGGTATATATGTACAACTGAATGAATGCGGTTGTTGGTTGGGGTGCACAGCTTAGAGGGCTGGAATAGTGTGTTTGACTTGTGATTGGGTTTAGTGAGGCTCTTGCTCTTGACCTGACCCCAGGTCCGGCTTCAGACTTCCACAAGCAAATGAGATTGATTCGTCCATAAAATGCAGTTGATTGTTTATTTATTGGTCTGTGTTATTGATATGAATGATTGGTGTGTAAGTCGACGACTATAAATAAAACGCACAAGCATACGGAATAAATGTGTAAGTGCAGGTTGGGATAAATGGTAAGATGATAGTCAATTTGTATATGAAATATATGTAGTTTTCTGGGAAGTTTGCGTAGGTAAGCAGCTTGATGTGTAACCCAGGAGAGTCAAGACAGTCCCATAAAAAAGTAATGCAATTAAAGTTCCTAGAGCTTGACAAGATAATGGGTTTTCCCCTCGTTTTGATACCCTTTTGACATTAAACAAGGAAATGAAGTGTATCGATAAGCGTTGGCAAAATAAACGAACCCAAATTGTTTTTTACAAACAGTTACAGAATACAATTTTAAAACGGTTTATAGAAACTATACGGTTTTTGGAAAGATAATCTGGAAAGTATGGAAAGCGAGAGCTTAAGTTAAAGTCGATGCCCGATTAGTCAATTAGTGTTTAATAACCTCATGCGGCTCATATAAGTATGCAACGTTTTTTCAACTCTGCCATTTATTATCCGATATTGATAAAAATTTGTAAGATTGTAGATATTGGCCACATACACTACACTGCTAAATATGAACTCTATATTTTAAAAAAATTAAAGAGATATTCAACTTTTTTTATTGCGGGTCTACATCTAAACATCTAAAATTTGGTGGCTCTAGCTCTTTTAGTCTCTGAGATCTAGGTGTTCATACAGACAGACGGACAGACGGACATGGCTATATCGACTCGACTTTTAATGCTGATCAAGAACATATGGGTCATTCCATTTATGTCAAAAAAAAAAATTGCTATTCCCGCCTTAAAGCTCTACTCATCGAAAGTATATTTCTATTTTTTGACATCCCCACCACTAACAGTTCGCGAGATAAATGACGAAGAATATAAAACTTTGAAAAATTATAACTTTACAACGGTGCATCCGATTTCAACGGCATAAATTGTGATTATACTAATTTCATCTCTTCTATCCATGAAAAAATAAGAGAGTCCCATGAGTCCATTCTTTAACATAGTTTTAGCGAAGTTTACTGGTTTTTTACCATTTTCTTAAAGAGGGCCCACCGATATTTTCATGAACTATTTTTTTTCATGTAAAGAATGTCCATCTCCTGATGGCTCCGGCGCTTAATTCGCGGAAAAAATATTTTTCTATTATTACATTATTTTTTGATTCACATTTTTAAATATCTAAAAATCAAGGAAATAGTTGAAAAAATTAAAATCAATTTTTATCTAGTTAGAAAAGGAGAATTTATGTGAAAACTATGCATTTGTTGCACAGGATGCTCACAATCATTTCATTACAATAATGATCAATGCACTGTTCACCCAATCGTATACTATTATCGAGAAGGCAATGAAATTCGACATCGCAGCTTAATTGTTTTGTCGGATAACCTGGTGCACGAAACTGCAGCTTTTTACATGACCCAAAAAATATTAATTCATCATTTGAAAGAAAATTGCGCAGATGTGAAAAAAATAATTTATTCACTGACGGAGCAGCACAACACTACAAAAACCGATTTCAGGTAGCTAATCTCCTGCAGCATAGATCAGATTTTGGTATCGATGCAGAGGCTCATTTTCATGCAACATCACATGGCAAAAGAGCTTGTGACGGAGTAGGTGCAATGTTTAAACGTGAAGCAAGAAGGAAAAGCCTACAGTTAGTGGTCGGTGAACCCATCCGAACGCCAGAGTCGCTATTTCGATGGGCAAAAAATCATTTTTCAGGAATACAGGGTTGCCCATATTCGACGGACCCATCTGGCAACGCCATAACTTTTGACAGAGATGTCAGATCGCTTAATGACATACCGCGTTTGAAGCGTCAGTCCAAGCAGATTTTTACCATGGAACAATACACGCCACGCGAGCGCTCTGAAATAGTTGAAATTTACAATCAACAGAACAAGTCAATTGTGAAAACTCAACGTGCTTTTAAAAAAATAAAAAATGTGAAAAGTGCGCCTTCTAAGAACACCATTAAGCGTATTTACGCCACTGAAAATCCTCAGGAGATTCAAGAAGTGCCTCTTCATGACGAAAAAGTCACAGTTTGGTGCGGCGTTAGTGCGAAAACGGTCATTGGGCCGTTTTTCTTCCAAAATGAAAATGGCCATGCTGTTACCATCAACCAGGAGCGTTATAGCGACATGATGACCAATTTTGTGATGCCAATTATTCGTCGAAAGCGTATGAGGCAGTTCTGGTTTCAACAAGACGGCGCTCCACCGCACACAAGTCGCATAACAATCGATTTTCTGAAGAAATTGTTTCCGGGCCGTTTGATGTCGAAAAGTGGTGATTTGGACTGGCCACCGCGTTCGCCCGATTTGACGCCGCCTGACTTCTTCTTGTGGGGATATTTGAAGTCAAAGGTTTACGTTAACAAGCCAAGGACCGTAGAAGAGCTCAAGGACAACATTCGTGAAGAAATAGCCGTTATTCCGGCCGAAATGTTGGCGAAAACGATGGAAAATGCTGCAAAAAGGGCACAATACGCCATCAACGCCAGAGGCGGCCATTTGAGAGATATCATATTCAAAAATTGATGTAAACAAATCTACTTGGAACAAATTAAATGATTAAGATTGCCAACCGCCAAATTTTTATTTTTTTCTTTGATTTTTTAAAAAAAAAACATGGGTCCGTCGAATATGGGCAACCCTGTACATGTCAATTTTTTTTCCCAGAAAGAATTTGACGAAGTCAAGAACAATTTAAAAAAAAAAAGGTTTGAAGAAGCCAAGCCAGTTCGAGGAATACAAAAAGACCATTGCTTTATTCCTCTGTCAGGGAAATTATTGAGGAAAAGATTTTCGTCAATTTAAAATATATAAAAAAGTTTTCTAACTATATAAAAATTGATTTTAATTTTTTCAACTATTTCCTTGATTTTTAGAAATTTAAAAATGTGAATCAAAAAATAATGTAATAATAGAAAAATATTTTTTCCGCGAATTAAGCGCCGGAGCCATCAGGAGATGGACATTCTTTACATGAAAAAAAATAGTTCATGAAAATATCGGTGGGCCCTCTTTAAGAAAATGGTAAAAAACCAGTAAACTTCGCTAAAACTATGTTAAAGAATGGACTCATGGGACTCTCTTATTTTTTCATGGAAAGAAGAGATGAGATTAGTATAATCACAATTTATGCCGTTGAAATCGGATGCACCGATGTAGTTATAATTTTTCAAAGTTTTATATTCTTCGTCGTTTATCTCGCGAACTGTTAGTGGTGGGGATGTCAAAAAATAGAAATATACTTTCGATGAGTAGAGCTTTAAGGCGGGAATAGCAATTTTTTTTTTTGACATAAAAAAATTTCGGGTAGCTGAGTTTACATGGAATGACCCATATATACTTTATGGGGTCGGAGATGCTTTCTTCTGCCTGTTACACACATTTGCAAGAAAAGTTTGTAGAATTCTATAGCAGCCTAGCAAATTAAACAAATTAAAATTTTTATACTCTGTACCGTAGGTACATAGAGTATTATAAGTTTGTGCAAAAGTATGTAACATCCAGAAGGAAGCATCTCCGACCCCATAAAGTATATATATTCTTGATCAGCATCAACAGCCGAGTCGATATAGCCATGTCCGTCTGTCCGTCTGTCTGTCTGTCCGTATGAACGCACAGATCTCAGAGATGGTAAGAGATAGAGGTTTGACGTGTATGGGACATTTGCTTCTTATGTCTGCAGGCAGATCAAGTTTATTTTCAATTTTGGCCACGCCCCCTCCCGCCCCCGCAATTTAGAAAAAACGTCATATCTCCCACAGTTTTGAAGATAGATGGCTTGTTCCTTCTGGACATATTTAGTTAGCAGGATAACTTATCGATCCACCAAAGGAATGAAGAAGATCGGATGAACGGTTTTCGAGTTATGATCAAAAGACAAATTTTCTTGGTACAGAGTATGTTATAGTCGGGCTTGACCGACTTTATTTCTTGTTCTACAAGAGTTTCTATTGTCTTTGCCTTAATGTTTGTGCACCAATAGTTTGGACCAAGTGGGAACACTTTTGCGCAAAGTTGTTTGCGTGTTTGCGAGTTTGCTCTTACAAGCAATTTGTTTTCTATATTGCTATACTTTCTATACTTTCTAAACTTCTATATCTAGAGCGCTAACAGCAAGTAAAATCTTAATTAATCAAAATATCTTGAGGAATATAGAGGAAAGTTAACTCCAAATAATTGTTTTGTTTGGTAATTCAAATAATTGTAAAAATTTCAGACATTTTTTATTTTTTCCAAATTTGCTATGTCATTAAAACTTGTAACTTAAATTATTTCAGATACCAAATAAACTGAAATAATTATTGAAATTAATTGTGATTGTAATTAAATGTTTAATTAAGAAATAATTGTCATATTAATGCTAAATATATTTTGAAATATCCCAATCATTGTAATGGTAATTGTAGTTTAAAGCTCTGGTTTGATTGTTATTTCCAAAAGACAAATTCAGAAATCAACAAACGTACAAAATATTGGGAAATCTATTTAGGATTTTAAAAATAGAGGAGAGTTAACTTCGGCTCCTCCGAAGTTTGTTTACTCTTGAAGCACGTTTTTCTAACTAATTTGGATGACATTTTCAGCTTTTCTCACAAAGACTACTTTTCTGACTCTACTTTTCTATGACAGCCATACTATATAGTTGTCCGATTGAGATTGCAACGCATAGAAATATTCATTTTCGACCCCATAAACTATATATATTCTTGATCAGGGTGACGAGCTGAGTCGATTGAGCTTTGTCCGTCTGTCCGTCCGTCCGTCTGCCCGCCTGTCTGTCTGTTTCTACGAGAAATAGTCTCTCAGTTTTAAAGCTATCGAGCTGAAATTTTGCACAAAGTCTTCTTTTTGCTGCACACTACTAATATGTTGGAACCGACCGTATCGGTTGACTATATCTCATAGCTCCCATAGGAAAAATCGGTCGGAAAACTAGTTTTAGTGAGGAAAAACTTTTTTCTTTTCAATGGAAACGTCTCCAATCTTTGTAATCGTAGGTTTTCTAGGTTTTTTTATAATTCTAACAAGTTTTATTAAAATCGAACAACTATATGGTATATCTGCCATACAAAAGAAAGGTCTGGAAAACAGTCTTAGTTAGAAAAACTTGTTTGTTTTTATTGGTAGCATCCTGCAATTTTGTATTTGTTTGTTTCACATGCTTTCACATAATTTTACAAATTTTTGGCCAAATCGGATGACTATATCATATAGCTTCCATACGAACGATCGGTCGGAAAATGGGAAAGAGTATTCTTTGAAAGTATTTAAGCGAGCACTTGCACGGGTATAATATCTTCGGCACAGACGAAGTTAGCTTAGCTTTCTCGTTCTCACTAAAACTTATTTTTCCGACCGATCAATCCTATGGCAGCTATATGCTATAGTCATCCGATCCGGCCGGTTTTGATACTTGTGCAGCGTATTTGTACTACAAGACTTCGAGCAAAGTTTGGTCACGATAGCTAACAAAGTGACGGAGGGAATCGCATAGAAACAGACGGACATGGCTATATCAACTCAGCTCGTCATGCTGATCAAGAATATATATACTTTATGTGGCCGAGAGCTATGAGCTGAGAGCAAGAGCTGGCTCTCGAGAGCTGCGAGCAAAGAGCAATTCCGAACCCTGATTATGAGACACCGACAGCTATTGGCCGGAGTGGGGAGTAGTCAGTTCAACATTTATGAAGAGCCTGCCTAGCAAATAAAGGGCCGATCGGCACAGTTTCTGAGGAATCAACGAATGTCTTAAAATCTATAAATTCTTCGGTACTAAAACTTGTAACCATCTTAAAGTAAAAGGATCGGCACGCAAAACCTAGGGTATTGGTTTGAAACAGCAGCACTTTCCTCTCTATTTTCGGTAAGTTTGAGTCGGCTTTTTCTAGAGTTGGAATCTTTCAACTAGCCCACTCAGCTCATCAGTTTAATCGAGAGCCTTTCATTTTTAAATATATAATCATTTTGAATTAAAAAAAAGTTATCTAGAAAAAAGACAACATTAATTAACATGGCTTATCCAAAAACATCAACAACTCGCACGCGAATGAAAAAGTAAACAAATCGACGCGAATTTGAAACTTTGGTCGAGAGTCCCCAGCCCCAGCAGGTGTGAAAATTAATTGCACAGAGACCGGGAAAGTCAAGTCCAATTGCCAATGGGAATACGTCTGTGTTTAGCGCTGATAATACAGCCTTTGATGGCGTTGGTCTCTTCACAAATATTATGGTACATATGTGCGCCTGGGCCGACTTGGGTTTGTCGCCAAAACGTGACCGTAAAAGCAAACAACACACAAAAACAAACCTCATCCCCCAGCCCAGGCGTGTTTGTTTTTGTGGTCGATACGCTAATTTTCGTAGTTCCCCGGAAAAAAAGGCCAGCAGCAAGACGTAGCACGTAGCAAATATGAATGGCTGAACAGCTTCTACAGACAATGAAAAAGTGGTGAACAACAAGGCAAACC
The DNA here is from genome assembly GCA_035044985.1 of Lordiphosa fenestrarum. Lineage (NCBI taxonomy): Eukaryota > Metazoa > Arthropoda > Insecta > Diptera > Drosophilidae > Lordiphosa > Lordiphosa fenestrarum. The sequence goes on along the minus strand of JAWNNO010006369.1, from coordinate 105,943 downwards.
AGTCCAGGCCCAACGAAATTAGATAAGGATCTAATGACTGAAAAACACACAAACACAAACTCAGAAAAATGCAGCCAGAGTCAAACAAAAAGGAGATGAGAAAACAGGTCGCGGCCGGCCGCCCTGGGTTTTTTTGGGCAGGTACCAAAATCGGATGTGTGGTTCACTAACGACCACAACGAGTCGGAGAGTTTAGGTAGAGATGCCGCCATCTCCACTCTACAGGTTTCTTTCTATTCATAAGTTGCTGCTGCTGATGCTGCCCTCGAGACTCTTTGGTCTAAAGTAGTTCAAGGTTTTGTGTGGCCTCTAATTTGCCAAGTCAGTGGAAAGTACACCAAGACCTCTGTCTCTGTCAAATATCAGTTTGAGGGAAAATGTTTCTTTAATTTTCCACGGCCTTATCGAAAGCTCTTATCCTGGAAATGGTGGGCTTTAATGCAATCAAGGTCATTCATTGGAAACTGAAAACTTTGAAAGACTTGTTCGTTTCTGTTTATCCATATCGATTGATTTTAACGCGAAATTTCAATATGCATTTGGGTGTAACTTGACGTAACATAGAAAGAGGCTGACAGGTGGCCAATTCAAAGGCGCTCTTCTGTTTACAAACAAAATGCAGAGAACAAATAGCACAGATTAGTTTCAAACCCAAACATACGCATGTACTTACGAGTTTTTGTATATGATCGTTCAAATGGTGTTACTTGAACCTCCAGTATTTGAGTGTGAATGATAGAAACTGAACTAAAATGCAAAAATGTTGCCACCTTTACTTTTATACACCGCAATTGGATGGGCTATTGATAAGACGACGAGAGCCGGCATTGGTACATTGTGAGTTTAAATAAATTACAAAGAAAAGCAAATTATTTTGAAGTTGTTAAAACAATCGAAGTTTACTGGAAATTTGTCCAGAGCTGATAGCTGATAGCAAGTTAACAAAAAAAAATCCATAGAAATCAAAGATAGAGCGTTTTGATAAGTTAAGCAACGTATTTTTACCAATGAAAGGGTTTGGGTATATTAACTTGGTTCACTCGTTTGCAGCGGTTTTTTTTTTGTATCAATTTGAATCTCTATTGCACATTGTATGACACCTCAGGCATAACTCGTTTCATGTGGCAACGCCAAAAATGCTAAGTAAGGTTTGCCATTTTACCATTCATAGACTAACAAAACAGAGCTGTAATGTAATCATCATTTCTGTCTACACAAATAAAAATAATCAATGAAAATATTGAAATCGATAATCTCTAAATGGTTTATGATTAAATTTAAAATCTACCTAATAGTCAATACCTAACATTGAACACACTCATTCTCGAGAACCATTCAACGCATCCACTCCAACTTGAGAGGTATGTGGCAAGTGACATTTTACGGCATCAAAAGAATTTGGCATTGGTGGTTTGTATACATGAAATGGGGCTCGCTCGAAAATCGTGTTGGTCTAAATAAATGCGACTACGAAAAAGGTGACATCTTTGAGATGTTGCAACCTCTGGAAAATTACACAAAACTTGGTGTATCGTACGGTACCGTGAAGTTATTTGAGGATACTGGTAGATTAAAAGACCGCGAGAAGTCCGGCACAAGCACCAGATCGAGTTCGTCGAAATCCACTGCGCAAGCAAGAAAATCATGTCTCGTCAGCAAGTACAGCATGTCGGGCATCATAAAACGTTACTTGGGACTCAGTGCATACAAAAGACACTCCGCCCAGTTACCTCAAAACCACATTGAAACCAAAACGTAAGACAAAATCGAAAGCATTACATTGCCAGTGCGCCATCACAGACGAATTCTGTTTACTGACTTGACAATGTTCACCATAGCGGAATCGTTTATCAAACAGAACGATAGAATGTATGCTGTGTCATCAAAACAAGCATCCAAACTCATTGCGAGAGTTCAAGGAGGTCACCATTTGAGCTCCATTTTTGTGGAAAAGGAGTCAAAACGTGGCCAAGAAGCCTTGTAAAGAACTTTATTTCTACGAATAATTGGCCTGCTGATAGCCCAGACCCTACTGAGTGACCGAATATAAAGAAGAAAATAGAATTGAAAAATATTCATTTGTTATCATTTTATGACCAAAAAAGCGAGTACAAAATCAGCTGCGATTCCCTATAAAAATATGATAAGACATAGTTTTTTAAACACCCTCAAAAGTGCTTTAAATTTGTTTATCTCGAAAAACCTTTTGGTGCAAATGCTCAAATTTAAAAATAAAAATCTAAAATTGCTCAAAATGTTTTGTTTTTGTATTTTTTTTTATGTATTTCTTTATCATTGCAAATATTATTAGGGTACAAAATATTCAAGCGAGACGAAATATGCCTTGTGCAAATTTTGTTAAGCTTGATAAGAAAGTTATCTCAAACCAACGGCACGCTTAATAAAAACAAGCCAGCCGTTTATATTTTATGCAGACTGCCCAAATCGGTGTTAGAAGCACTACCCAAAAAATATGTATAATTTTGTGTTTTGTTGGTTTTTTCTTTTGATGTTGATGTGAAATTTGGTTAATGGACAAACTATGCTAATTTTGTGCAGAAAAATTAAAGTCAAAAGCCTTTTATTAACACAAATAACAAACCGCAGCCACTAATTAAAATTGCCTATTATATATGGATGAGTGCTTTCGAGTGGGTGAGGTTGCAACCGACTTATTACTCACTGCGGTGAAAGTACATAAAACGACTGATAAGTAATCTAAGTAAGAAAATTCATTTCGTTTTTATAAAAAAAAAATCAACATTCTTTGATTGCCATTATCGTTTGTAGAGAACACATTTTTCACTTATTGCAAAAATTCACAATTTTGATTTTTATATTTGAAATGTATTAAGCTTAGCGCCATTTGGGTGCCGCGATATTGCATTTCGACAAAAATTTAACCAAGACAACTATTCAATCCTAAATGTGGCTAAAACAGTTGTTTAAAAAGGCTAAAAATTACAAAGGAATAATTTAAAATGTCAATGAACGATTCCTTAACCAATGTATGCGTTTTGCAAAAGCGATAGGTCAAGTGATCCGAAGAGCAGAAACGGCCAGAAAGAAGAACTCGTCTGTAAAGTCTTTGCTGCTTGATTCAACATTAGCTATATGCTTTTAGGCCTAGTATTCAGATCACAAATAATAAATATAAAACATTAAAGATAGAGGAAAGTTAACTTCGGCTATCTAATTTAACACGGCTAACTAATTTGCAGGACATTTACACTGAAAACAAACGAGTTTTTCTCACTAAAAGCTGATTTACACTAGGAGTGCTGTATGGGTTAATAGCCAACATTCAGCTTTTTTTGTATGGGAAAAAAGCTGATTGTTAGCTATTAACGCGTAGCGCACTCCTAGTGTAAAAAGCCTATAAGACTACTTTTCTGACTCTACTTTTCTATGATATACATGTCCGAAACTTAGTGGAATCATGGGAGAGCATTGCAAACTAAGAAATACAGAGTTGGGAGGCGTTTTCTTTGAAAACAAACAAGTTTTACTTACTGAAACTAGTTTCTCGACCGATCATTCCAAAGCCTATAGTCTATAGCCTATGGCCTATAACCTATAGTCGTCCGATTTTGACAAAACTTTGAAGAATTGTGTGAAAGCTTTTAAAAGAAATATATGCCAATTTTAAAGAGGTTTACATTGAAAACAAAAAAAAAAATTTTAAGAAGATTATTTTTCTAATTTAACTTTTCTATGGCAGCTACACTATATAGATGTCCGATTTTGACCAAACTTCGCAGAACCATGAAGAAGCATTGAAAACTAGTAAATACAGAGTTTGGAGACGATTGCATTAAAAACAAACAAGTTTTACTTACTAAAACTAGTTTTTCGACCGATCGTTCCTATGGCAGCTATATGTTATAGTCATCCGATCCGGCCGGTTCCGACAAATGTGCAGCGTATGTGTACCAGAAGACTTCGTGTTAAGTTTGGTCGAGTAAGCTGACGAAGGATATAGCATGGAAACAGACGGACAGGCGGACGGATGGAGAGACGGACCAGGCAAAATCAACTTAGCTCGTCATGCTGATCAAGAATATATATACTTTATGTGGTCGGAAATGCTTCTTTCTATATTCTGTCAATATACCCTCTGCAAGGGTATAACAAGAACGAAAGTCGGTCAAGCCCGACCATAACATACTCTGTACCAACGAAGTTATACGCTCAGCATATATTTTGATGCTGCAGTAGCAGCTGGAAGCAGCGCTGCAGCAGCGAACAGTCTTTTGATCATAGCTCGACAAGCGTTCATCCCATCTTTTCTAATCTTTTGGCGTATCGATAAGTAATCGTGAGCCATCTATCTTTAAAACTGTGAGAGATTTGACATTCTTTCTCAAAATTGCAGGGGCGGAAGTGGGCATGGCTAAAATGGAAAATAAACTTGATCTGCCTGCAGGTATTAGAAGTTTTTGTCCCATACAGGTCAAAACCTCTATCTCTTACCCATCTATAACCATCTTACCATACGTTCATACAAAAACGAATTACAAAATCTTTTTCCCGATTTCTTTTCACATTTTAAAACAAGAAAGAAAGTCGGTCAAGCCCGACTATAACATACTCTGTACCAAGAAATTTTGTCTTTTGATCATAACTCGAAAACCGTTCATCCGATCTTCTTCATTCCTTTGGCGGATCGATAAGTTATTCTAATAACTAAATATGTCCAGAAGGAACAAGCCATCTATCTTCAAAACTGTGGGAGATATGACGTTTTTTCTAAATTGCGGGGGCGGGAGGGGGCGTGGCCAAAATTAAACTTGATCTGCCTGCAGACATAAGAAGCATATGTCCCATACACGTCAAACCTCTATCTCTTACCATCTCTGAGATCTGTGCGCTCATACGGACAGACAGACGGACATGGCTCGGCTGTTGATGCTGATCAAGAATATATATACTTTATAGGGTCGGAGATGCTTTCTTCTGGATGTTGCATACTTTTGGACAAACTTATAATACTCTATGTACCTACGGTACAGAGTATAAAAACAGGTAAATTCAACGGAGGGTCTTAAGGAAAGATTGTGATTTTCTATGAAAACGAAAACTGGCATTTACAAAAATATTTTATATAATAAATTGTTAGTGAACCACTGAACCGAAATTCAAATTGGTAATTAAAAAGCAACCTGCTCGCTAAAGTTGATGATTTTTGTGTATAAAAAGCTTTACAAATAATCATTATTTACGGTCCATGCTTAATAGATTTGTCATCTGACTGCTTGCCCTTCGTGGAAGTTGCTTATTGAGTGAGAATTGTAAACCCTCCAAGGGACGAATGTTCGCCATATTCTGTTGTGCTTCTTGACCTTAGTCTAACTATAGAATTTTCTCTTAATTAAGACAATCCAAACGAAAAATGCACTGATTTGTGCGTATAGGATTTTAATTGGGCAAGTGTTCGAAAATAGAAATAGACTCCAAAAACAATGCTGGTTCGTAAACAGTGCGAACCTCTGAACCAGGCGGTTTGCATCCCATTCTCCACAGTCTCCACACTTGAATGTGTTTGGGCATTTTAAAACCAAAGTTTTAACACGCTTAAACAATTTTTGCATCTTTTGTTTACACTTAATTTTCTCTTAATTTCTTTTTTTTATTTGCTGCTAAAAGCGTGTAAAACGACAAAAATTATGCTGCTTTTTTGCTTTGCTCAACAACAACAAACAAAAATCAACAACTGTACGAGACAGAGACAGGAAACAGGGGCGGTGGCGAAGTGGAGACGGGGGAGCACTGGGTCGCCAGTTCGCAACGAAAGCGATGCGATAACCGGTAGTTAAAAGGCGGTAATTCAAGAGTCTCAGTCACTGTCGATTTATAACAAAATAGCATGTGTGTGTGTGTGTGTGTGTGTGCGAAAGAGAACGAAAGAAACCGGGGGGTGAAGCGGTGTCTACTGTTTCTAATAATCCTACATATAAAGGTAGAAAATGTACTTTATAGACACTTATATATAGACTGATACGAGCGAATGCTTGTCTGTACGTATTACACACCACGTCGACAAATAACAAATAAATAACGAATGAATAAAGTCGATTTAAAGATGCACAACAAAATTTTAGCTTAAATTTGCATTGACGTCGTCGTCTGCTGTGTTGCTGTCCAGTTCCACGAAATCGTTTGCATAGAAGTAGACAATGTTTAATAAAAAACAAATAATAGCTTTTAAGTATTCAGCAAACTTTTTGTAATTAAACCAAAACCTTTTAAAGTCTCCTTCTCTGCACGACCTTGAGTTTGCAGTTGTCTTTTTTCCACAACTAGAAAAAAAAAACCAGTGCCAACTCAACCTTGAAAATGTGCAAAGAAAGTGTTGGTCGCAGTGAAAACTTAAACTGGTTAGGCAAGTTTTGGCTTCCGTAAACAAAAAGCAAATCTAAGTCAATTTAATATTGGAAAAACCCGAAGAGAAAAATTCAATGCAATTGGGTGCAAATTGCTTGAGCTACATTTTTGTTGCTGATCGCATCGAATGGATACACGAACGAACGAACACACACACCCACGCACGCTCGCCAGCTGCCTCAATAGAATATCATCAACGCAAACAAAACCCAAAGGCAATTTGCCAACAAACAAAATGGAAACGGATAAAAATGCCTAATTGCATTTTTAACTTTATGATTAATATAGAAAAAGAGATCCTTCCCAATTTAGATTAGACTACTTGAATTGCAATGATGACTCATCATCATCAGTTGTTGGCAGAGTCTAGGTTAAGTACTGCAGAGCTTGTAAAACTAAATCCATAAATAATCTTCTGTATACACAAAAGTCTTCATTCTCGTGATTTAATTCAAACAAAAAAAAGTTATCTTGCACCGAGGCAGCAACAGAGATAAACAAATCTTGGGCATAGATACAAGAAAGATCCCCCAACCAACTTCACAAACACAAACACACACACGCGCAGATGATATTGTGGAAGCCATCAAACAGCGTTTAGATGTTCTAAAATAAACCGGAAAGCTTTTTATATCTTTGAATTGTTTATGAAAGGTTTTACAGCTGATAACTAAACTTGAAATTTATAAAACCAACAAGTACTCAACTGTACCAAGGTGCCTATCAAACTTAGAAGACAGTTTAATTTTTGTAAACAATTCCAAAAATAATCCCGCCTTGTGACTTGGTTCCAGGTGACATACAAATTTATTAGTTTATTCAAATAAGGCTACAGTCAGATTTTTAAACATTTTTACTCCAACTTGGGGGGCTTTTTTAAGAAATGGATCGTGATTTGTTTGCTTAAAACTTTAAAATGACTAGACCTAATGGTATACTATACTTCTTTTTGCGGATTGGTTTGTAATTGCTAGGCGAAACTTTAGGAAAAGTAAAAGACATAAAGTTCTCAACAACGCTGTGGGCGCACATTTCGATTTTCATTTCAAATCGAATACAGTTTAGCACGTGGCGCAGTAGGCGGTCATGCCATTTGACCAGGGATGCAAACCGGTTCTGAACCGAACCGAACCGCTTATTCCAGCTGGTGAACCGAACCTCGAGCCGAACCGGCTTCCTTTAAGAATTGCTGAACCAAACCGAAAACCACAAATAAAAACGGTTCGGTTCGGTTCAGTTCTCTGACGAGTTTTAAGACGGGACTCGCTTTCCTCTAGCCAATGATGCTTATTAATTTGGGAATTTGAATCGTTTCCCTAAGATAATTTTTCTACATTTCGTTTGACTCTCTAAATTCTTACCGATGCCGGAACTTTTAAGGATGACTTGACGAAAATTTAAGAACAAGTAATCTTGCAAGTCTTTTGTAATTGCCCTCCGATCTCTTAATATACATACCATCAATCTACATTCTTTCATCTAGTGGACAATATTTGGAATTTTCTGTAATATTTCTTCACCTTAATTCAATCCTAACCAGGGGAGTTTTTACACTTTTATATTCTAATCTTTTCTAGCCGACATTCTCTGTTTTCGAAGATCGTTCCTCAAGGAACTTATAGACGAATCCTTTGAATCCGGACATAGTATATTTGGGACAATCTTCTAAGGATTTTAAAGATATTCAAATGGATTATAGGAATTCAATTTGAAAGTGTGCAAAAGTCACATGACACTAGAAATCATAATGTACCTTGGTGAACCACTGAACCGAACCGGAACCGCGGTTCAGTCAGCTCAAAAAACCATATAATGAACCGAACCGGCGGTTCAGAAACTGTCTGAACCACTGAACCGAACCAGTCTTTATATTCGAGTGGTTTGCATCCCTGCATTTGACAGCCATTTCCTTCCGATTTGTATTGTTTTGTTTTACAGCAGTTTCAATTCATTCAAAGATTCAAAGATAATTATAGATTTACAATATTTGATAATAATTTACAGTTTTGATATTTGTTGATTTACTCGAACTGATTTTTTTTTTTAAGGGGATTCAAAGGGCACTTCGTCTGCACTCGTGCTGAGCTCTATTTGTGAAGATGCCAGTAAGAGGTTATATTAACATTGCTGCTCAATACATCTCGAATCAGATTGATTTAAAATCGTAGGCAACGGTCAAAACATATCAACTTACAATAAGCAAAAATGATTGAGAAGGAGAGAAGTTTGTGCTCGGTAAAGTGATATTGGAAGATAACAATGTGCGACCATTGGACGAAAACGTCAACCACAATTCGGACCTTAGATATAAGCCAAACATTCGAATAGAATGATTCTATATATACAATTCAATTCAGTTTAGATGTAAGGGCGCCTAACCCAATGAATACTTCGTGAGTCTTTCGTGAGGGTTTGAGTTCTCAATGGGTTTTTTACAGTGAAATTAGTTCCTTTGGATTTGAGTCAATCTGGTAAAATATTTAACATTTGAAATTCTCATCAAAGAAATTCGATAATATGATGAGTCAGCCAGGGCAGCAAACAGGTTTTTAACCAAACCCAGAAATCCGACATATTGCCCACTATGAACCAAACCTTAAGCAGAACCAATTGCGAATAAGTTTTTGAATCTAAACCTGCTCCTAACCCACGATTTCGGTTCGGTTCAAACAAAAATTATACATTACAAAGTCTGATCTATTGCTCAGTATTTTTTTTTTGTGGTTATCTGTTCAAGAAATTGCGAAAGAGTCTTTAAATCGACAGGCAAAGACAAAGCGGTCTTAGTGGTTTAAAGGCTATGATTCTAGATCCATATCAGTTAATAAAATGATTCTCAAAAACCAAGATGCTAAGCGACACATTGGTAATATATTCATTGAATATGGGCATATCCATGATGTTTGTTGTGACCGTCGAACGCATTTAAATTCAAACAAAAATCCAAATTAAAAGGATTTTTATTTTGATAATTGACTTAACTTACTTAACCCTATTTTTGGTGGCCAATGGCGATTAAATTGGGTAAATTGTGAGCCGAGGTTCAAACCAAAGACTTCATTCAAGATTCTTGAACCTAAAACTTTTGAACATCAACTATTGGTCAATTTATGGTTTGCAGCCCTGGCTTTAACAAAGACCAGAAGGATCTTTGTATTATATCGTCTGCAGCATAGCTGAGATTAGACACAGTTTTTGGAACATGAAAATTAACCTGTAAATGGATTTAACGACATATTTTCATCTCACTCACAAAGCAATATGAAAACTTAACCCAATATAGAAAAGGATATATATACAATTTCAGCATTTCGTGTTTTTTAAGTTTGGTCAGTGCTGAAGCGATTTATTTACTAGAAGTTTTCGGGCTCTTCGAAATTGGTTTTCGTAGATGTAGGATGAGAAACAGGGGTGGCAACACTGTAACTTTTGACAGCGATGCCAGATCGACTAATTACATACCGCGTTTGAAGCATCAGTCAAAGTACTTTGTTTTAATGGAACAGTAGACGCCACGCGAATGCCCCAAAATAAGGTTATAAAACAGTATCAGTCAAAAAGTTTATGTTCGCTTTGAAGAATGCAATAGTTAAGTGATTGGCTGGCCAATGTAGATGCGCAACTACTAATCGTTTTAGGGTCTTATAACAAAATTACAACGATCTTTATTTGCATGTTATCAACAGATTTTTCTCTATCTCTCTTTTCTTTAGTGACGTCCGGAGTAGCGTGGGGGCATTCGCTAATCCGGTGTGGGTATCGTTTATTGTCAGCAGATCTCTGGCTATTGCCGAAAGATTTCAGAAGCTTCAAAAGTTACGCAGTCTAGAGAGACTTTCATTGAAGCCTACTTTAGCTTCTAATCAGTTTAAAATTACCTGTTCGAATATATCAAACTGATATTTTCGAGCATATAAAATCAATATTTTAAGATAGAATTGATATTTTATAATGTCATTTTGTGACAAAAAATATGGAAATGACGGTTAATGACTCAGCTATTTTGGCCATTTATTTTAGATAGTTTTAGAGAATCGGAAAACAACAATAATTATTTTTATTATTATACTCTGTAACGTAGGTATTACAAGTTTGTGCAAAAGTATGTAACATCGAGAAGGAATCATCTCCGACCCTATAAAGTATATATATTCTTGATCAGCATCAACAGCCGAGTCATGTCCGTCATGTCCGTCTGTGCGTCCGTCCGTATGAACGCGCAGATCTCAGAGATGGTAAGAGATAGAGGTTTGACATGTATGGGACATATGCTTTTTAAGTCTGCAGGCAGATCAAGTTTATTTTCAATTTTGGCCACGCCCCCTCCCACCCCCGCAATTTAGAAAAAACGTTATATCTCCCACAGTTTTGAAGATAGATGGCTTGTTCCTTCTGGACATATTTAGTAAAGGCCTGTTCCCAGGACCGCGGAAAATTTAGGACGCGAAATTGCAATTTATTAACATAGCATCCACATAAATTTTTGGTGTTTCCATATATAAGCCAAAATGGCAAGATAAAGATACGGCCACATTGGTGGTCACCTGTTGTGGCTGCTCCAGCTGGAAGCCACCGGCACTTCCACTATTAGCGCGCTTGCCGCGATGACACCTCAGACTGTCTCTGGGAGAATGCCAAGCGCTTTTGCAGTCATTCGCTGAGAGGCATTTATTAATTAATGCGATGTCCGTCTGTCCGTCTGTCCGTCCGTCCGTCCGTCTGTCTGTCCGTATGAACGCACAGATCTCAGAGATGGTAAGAGATAGTGGTTTGACATGTATGGGACATATGCTTCTTATGTCTGCAGGCAGATCAAGATTATTTTCAATTTTGGCCACGCCCCCTCCCGCCCCCGCAATTTAGAAAAAACGTCATATCTCCCACAGTTTTGAAGATAAATGGCTTGTTCCTTCTGGACATATTTAGTTATTAGAATAACATCGATCCGCCAAAGGAATGAAGAAGATCAGATGAACGGTTTTCGAGTTATGATCAAAAGACAAAATTTCTTGGTACAGAGTATGTTATAGTCAGGCTTGACCGACTTTCTTTCTTGTTTTATATGTCATAAAAATCTATTTTCCGCGGTCCTGGGAACAGACCTTTAGCAGGATAACTTATCGATTCGCCTCGACTTATCGGATGAACGGTTTTCGAGTTATGATCAAAAGACTGTTCGCTGCTACTGCAGCATCAAAATTTATGCTGAGAGTATAATTTTCTTGGTACAGAGTATGTTATTGTCGGGCTTGACCGACTTTCTTTCTTGTTTTATTTACATTACCTCTCCTCGACTGGGGCTTGAACTCAGGACTGCCTTTTTTTAATTTTTCCATTTTCTATACGTCCCTTTCTCTTTATGGTTTGTTATACTTTCGAACATTTTCTTTCTAACATTTGTGGCGGTTTCTATCAAGGTGATGTGTGCAGTTGGGGTGGCGGCCTGGCCCCACTGGTGACCATAAAGCCATTCTTATGCACACATATTTATAAACCATATGCATTACGAGGGTTCTCCGTCTTTGCCATTTGCTTTGTTGTTTCAAGCGCTGGAATATTTTTTTGCTGCTTCGACATTTATGCCGGCCGCACATTAAGTTTGCATTTGTTTTTTCTTTTCTTTTTTTTAAATTTTTTATAAGCAACACACACGCATACACACACACACATACACTTAGTGCCGTTTTGTGGTATTTGTTTTTGTACTCATAAAAGTTTAATAAGACTGTGTGTTGGAGTGTTTCGATGTGCAAGTGTGGGTCTGCCTGCGACTGCGACAAACAGAAACCCGCCCAACGCCCCCCCTACACCCTTGTTCCGCCCGTCGTTCCTTTGCCTGCCACCGAGTGTTATTTAAGTAATCATTTGTTGTTGTTACTTGCCTGACATTTTTGTCGATACTTTTTGTTTTCTTATCGAACAATTGGGGTATATTAGGCTTGGGAAAAACGGTGCCAATAGTTTTTCTTATATTGTGCATAGTTCAGGATAGCCGAATTGTATAGCACAGTGCGCTGTACCCCAGAAAATCCAAAAATCCCATTATATGATTAAAGAGTTTACGTGAAGACATTACTTTTCAGGTATGTAGTAAATCGGTTCTTAATTAAACCAAACCAAATCATATTGAACCGCCAATTTGTGTACCAGTGCTCTTGCCAGGGCTACAAACCGGTTTAAGTAAAACCTGGAATATATAAGCTGAGCCTGAACCACATACGAAGCTTACATTTTGGTTCGGTTCAAAGAATAATAATAGCCTAGCGACATCTTCTGTTATCCCGATGGTTATGGACGACTGAGTCTTACAATCGGCAGGTTAATTACAAAATCTATAATAATCAAAATAATCCATATTAGCCTCTGTTTTTAAAGATCCTTTAGTTCAAAACTCGCTGGCTTTACACAGCTCGAAACTCGAGACAACCAGTCCCGTCTAAGACTGGATTTACAGGTTGAAGTAAGCTTCATAAAATTCTTGAAAAAGCTTTCGTTTGTAGGAAAGCGGTGTGGCGGAAACAAGCGACATCTTTCCTAGAAGCACGAGCTTTTTGAAAATCTTTATGAAGTTTGCATCGTCCTGTAAAGCCCGTCTAATATAATTAAGACAACTCTAATAATTAAGTACAATACAGAAGTCAAGTTGAAACTTTTTTTTAGGGATCCACAAAACTCCATCCTCCAGAAATTTAAACAACCGTTCAACAAATGTTCATAACTGAAACAAGGGATTTAGCTTTTAGGATTCATGGTCGAAGAACCAAGACGTTAAAACCAATAGATTCTACTTCTGAATGAAGTATTTCGCGGCATAAATTGATATTTTTATAGTTTATCAGTGAGCAATACTAGTTCTTAGGATAATCAGAAACATACTGTTAATTATATTAAGTTTCCATGTATAACCGTGTCAAAAATAGAATTAGTTTATGGTTTATCAATGAGCAATACTAGTTCAAAGGATAATCAGAAACATAGAGAAATCTACTACATTAAGTTGCCATGTACAGCCATCTATTGTAATTATACTTCAGTCAATCTTACGTTCCAACGAGTACCTTGTATGTAAACTATCGATATGTTACACATAAGCAACCCCGATATTCGACCGGCGATAGGCAAGCGGTCAATTGTAATGTAAGAAGCCGAGAGAGAAGACAGGTAAACACGGCGCTAATTGAAATAAATAAAAAAAAACTATTATTGTATTAATCTGAGTGGGATTCCCTCTTTTACAATACATATGTACAATGTACATATATACATATCGCCCCTCGACTGATACTAACGTTGCACTTTATGATTAGCAGTCATATCACACAGGTTATCTGTTAGACGACTTGGGCCTTAAATCTAAAGTCAAATTAATACAATACAATACAAGGGAGGTTAAAGCCAGGTAACGTCATTGACACGAACGCTCGCTGACAAGAGTAATTTGTCCAAAATGGGTAGAAAAGAAGGCGGTGGACGACGGCGACGTGTGTGCTGCAGCAGCAGCAGCGCACTGTGGGTCAGAAATCAAATTTTTCGGACTGAAACTATTATTCGAATTGTTCTTATGAAATTGAACTTATTGTCTAAAATCTAATATGCAAAGTTTAAAAAAAGAATTGATGGATTTGATAATCTAAATCAAAGTTGTAAAAATTTTCCACTTTTATGATTTTTAGTTTAAGAAAAACAAACGTCTAGTTGGATTTGACCCAAATCCTGCAGAGAAGTGTATATAAGTGGCAGATGAATAAAATCAAATCAAAATTTCATGATATGTCAAATGTTTTTTTGTTTAGATTTAACCCAAATTTTTTTTCAAATATTTATTCTAATTTTAATAAATGTCTTTTACAAACATTTTCCTAAGAATTCAGCAAGTTTCCTAGTGTTTATTTATAAGACGAAAATTAAAACTCAAATTCGGGCAGCTTTTCTAGTTTTTACTTTAATTTTTATCATAATTTTCAAGAAAAATCAACTTTGAACGGCTGCCAGTCAATGACTATTTTATGAAACAGTTTCCAATTTGCCATAAACTAGCCATACAGATACAAAATCATTTTGTTGTATGTATGTATATAAATATTAAAGAGAGTGACTTTTGGCCACCGTTTCGGCCCAGTGTGCAACGAAAAGAACGAACCAAGGAAACCAAGATAAAAGTGTTGTCGACGACGAGGAACGCTGCCGCATGAAAGCAAGAGTAGCATGTGAATGATAGGGCGATAGACTTGGTTAACTGAGCGAGTGGGAATGGGGGAACAGGGAGCAAGGAGCTAATATACGCGATAGTGTTGTTGCTGCTCACGAAACAAGAATTTTTCTTTTGTTTTTATGACTTTTCCGGGAATTCACCATAAACGGCGGCCACGGCGACTCCGACTGCGACAACAAAAACAATAAGAAACAGGAGTGCAACAACAACAACTAATGCACACATGTGGGCGCTGATGCTTCTAGCTGTCTGCCCCTGTCTATACAACAAATACAATCTCAAGTGGAAACACATGATTCGTTGGCAAAAATAATACATAAATGCTTATATAAAACATTTGTGACTACTTCAAATGCAATCAGAGCTTTTACTAGACGTTTCTGGACCAAGTCCTGCGCAAGAATCCCGTAAATGCAACGCTCTGCCTGCCTCCTGTGGGGCCCACGCGCCCACGCCCTTTCAAAATTTGCTTGTTGATTTTACGAGCACAACAATAACAACAAGAACTACACACACACAGTTGTTGCTCTTTTTGGCCTTCCCCTCTCTCTTTCACTCTCCTATCTAGTCGCTATTTACCTTTTGATATACAAACACAAATGTACAAATGTGTGTATTGGAATTTGGCGGCTGCTTCTTTCGATATACTTATGTATATATTTTTGTTATGTATTGGCCGATTTATTTTTAAATCGTAAACACATACACACACACTCACACAACACACTTCACTTCACTTTTGAGTCGCACGCGGCTTGGTAACTGAATTCAGTTTGTTACCTACGTCTATATTAATTAATAGCAGCACTTAAAATTATTAAATATTTTATTCCGCCCTGCTAACGCGTAGCATTTGCACTAACCAACGCGATTGACCGCACAAATGTAAATAAGTCCAGAAGTACTCAGCCTGCGTTTTGCTGGCTCATTTTGAGTTTGAAATGAGTAAAGTATCGATGTATTTGTTATCGATAGCTACGCTGAGAATTTGTTTATAAATTGAAAGTACGAAAAGATGATCTGCGCTTCTGAGAATTTAATATGTATATACATTTATATGTATTTTAATAAACATCAGCGGGTTATCAACAAGTGTAGAGAAGTAGACGATGTTGCTCTGTTTGGCGTATGTATGTTTAATTAAAAACATTTAAGCTGAGCTATCCTCTAGATGCCATAAACCAATTCGTGTGCCTAGGTTATTTAATGCAATCTCTCTTACATCCACATTCACCTGTTGTTGCGCAGCAACAAGCAGCCACCCTTAAAACACGCGAAGATAGAGAGACCGTGGGCCGGGGGGCAAAAGCAACAGGAGGACCTGACCACAACAGCTCATAAAATCAATAGGGTTTAATTGCCGCCTGCATCTTGAATTTGAATTGTTAATGAATAGCTTAAAGAGCTTACCTCTCGTTCGGTTTCAGTTACGCCTTTTGTCTTGGTTTTTGGTTATGTTTATTCACAGTTCGCCGCACGGCTCAAAATAGCACAAAACACCATTGCAACTTAAGAGCTAACAACTGCACGCCACCCGACAATATAGCTTCAGATTTTGTTTATTTATTTTGTTTGCAAATTCGCGTATAAACAATTGCGCATTTAAGTTTTCGTAGATTAAAAAAACACTTCTCCAGCGAGAGCGAGCAGCAGAGGCAGTTATCGTTATCGAACTGAATGATGCCAGAATGTTAAAATGTACGACCAGTGCTGCCAGTTAGGTAACAGTGTTGACCATTTAGCTGTGGTTCACATTAGGTGATCAAAAATGTAATGACCTCACCCCACAGCTTTAATGTGCAAGGACGAGGCAACAGACCCACCAAAGGCGGTATGGATCTTTATGTCGCTAACCGACACGTGATGGCCCTTTATAATTTGAAATGATTTCGGGTTTTTTTAGCTTTTTTTTGGTCAACACTTATATAGTACCGAGGCGCTGCCACCCTCTTCCAATTGGCGGTTAATTTGAATTGAATTAAAAATTCGCAGTTTTTCAAACAAATATTGTAAATTTATTTTATACTAGTAAAAAACACACACTCCTATATAAATATGTATACATACATATGCATACGAATAATATAAATTCATGGCAATTTTATACAAACATTTTCTGCCCACACACACACAATTCTCATTTCTCGAGGAAATTGACAAAATTACTAACAAAGCCGAAACATTTAGGTCTACGTAGTAAAAAAGAGTTTAGTTATTGTCCAAGTAACACCATTGATTACACAAATTGATACCTTAAATAGAGGGTGTGTGTGTGAGTGTAAAACAATATACAGAAAGTTTAGTTCCTTTGTTTATTGTTTTTTTCTTCTATACTTTCAGCTTAAAGCAGATATAATAAATCAAATATGGTTAATAACAAATTTAAGCGTTTATGTGTGTATCTTTCTCACAATTAACAACTAAAAATATCTAACAAATAGAGCATGATGTGGCTGCTGCACTTGCTCTTCAGCTTAGGAGTGCGTTTTTTGGTGTATTTGTGTTGAGGCGAGGAGGAATATGGGATGGTAAATGCTATTCCTCGACCCGGCCACGCTTCAAGTGAGACAGTTCCCTAAGCCAGGCCTTGATCAGATCATATGTGGAGAAACTGATGCCGACTGCAATGGGTCCCTTGATCCAGTTCATGCTCAGGCCCTTGTAGAAGCCATTCTTGATGCCCTCCTCACTGTTACAAAAATAGATTTGATGAGACTAAATGTTTGATATGTGGCTTAGAGCTATGCGAAGCGTACCGATAGATCTTGGTGAGTGTCTCCAAAATGGTAGGAAAGCGCTCGTGTTCTGATTTATTCACTCGCATCGTTTGCATGCGTCGGCGCACAATATCCAGAGGATAGCTGGCCGTCTGACCGGCGGCACCAGCAGCAGCTCCAAATGCCAACGAGACTAGAGTATTTGGTTTATCATTGCCAACCCTTTCTGTAAAGGAGCCAAAGAAGCGAGTCATATAGATTTTAGTTTCATTAAATTGCACTTCTTACCATGATACTCCCTTTTGAGCGTTTCGTACGTGAAGAATGAGGTGCCCGCATAGGGTATCACACCCAACACTGTGGCCCAATAGCCACGATACAAAGTTCTCGGTCCCTCCTCCACCCAAATATTGGTAAAGACCTGACGCAGTGTACGATAGCCTGTATATCGATCAGTGACCGCCATGCGGGCCCGAGCCAAATCCAATGGATACGTTAAGGATTGCGAGGTGATGCCAGCCAGTGATCCAGCCACAAAACGACGTCCCTTTGTGCTGTTAAGTAAAAAGGTTGGAGGTTCAATTTTTAGTAATTTCTTGTTAAGTTCTTATCCGAAATTTTCATGACTCCACAATACTTTAAATGAACAGAAACACTTTGGCTTTGCTTTGATGTGCATGAGCTGTTAGAAGGTGTATTTTACACACTGCCCTCGTTTATGAGAGTTGCCTCAAATTAAATCGATCAAAATGGTCATCGGAAACCAATTTCGAGTAAATTTCGTATACAATCGCGATTTTTATTTGTGTACTTCGATGAGACTATCGAAAATAAAGCTGAATGCCGAACAGAAGTTTAATATAAAGCTTAGTAAACACTTCAACAAAGGAACGGAACAATACATCAAAAACCATAGAACAACGGGGAATTTTCGGTCATACTCGCGAACCCCAGTGTTGGAAAGCGCCGCACTCGCGAACCCCAGTATCTGTGCACAGTGTGACCAAAGGCGACAAAATTTGGTTTAGATTTGATCTCGTTTCGGTGTGACCGTATTCTTCGGTTTGGTGTGTTTGTCTACATTCTGAATGTGCGTCAAAATAGCGTCGACTTTTTAGCGTCGAATTTGGAACGGTGGAATGTGGAACAAAACTGATATTTTTTATTTTTTAAATATCTCAGGAACTACTTAACTTTTTTTCCCAAATTAAATTGCAAAATGTTAAGAAAAGCATAAACTATTGTTTTAATTTAAGGGGTGGATTAAAGAATTCCAGGTATTAGAAATATTAAGTTGAAAAATCGCACATCCACTAAAATCCACTAAATATCTCCACTCTCAGAGGTCGTACAGCTATGCAGCTAGGTATACTGACGTAAAGAAGACATATTCAAGAGTGTTTTAAGATATATACTATGAAAATCGTCTCCACTGTTTTTGAGAAAATCAGTTAACAGTGGGCCAACCTCGGAATTTTCCCATACAAAATTTGCATAAAGTTTACGACTTTCTTCCAATATCTCAACTCTCAGATTTCGTGCAGCTATGCACGGTATATTGACACAAAGTAGACACATTCAAGAGTGTTTTAAAATAAAACTTCATATAAAAGAAACTCACAAAGTGTGACCATAATTTACGCAGTGCGTCAAAATAGCGTCGGCCATTTAGCGTCGAATTGGAACGGTAGAATGTGAAACAGTTATTTTTTTCTCTTTCATGTCTAGTTACTTCAAAAGCCACAATAGTTAGTGAAGCCGGGCGGGTTTGTAAGTTTTCTTAAGAAAAACAATTTTCATTAGATGCTCCAAGGCGAAACACACACTACCCGCTGCACCACACCCGACCACATTAGTAATATAAGATTTAAGTAATAAATTCAAGATTGTAATATAAATTGGTTTTGACTTTTTCAGGGAATCAATTCGAAACCCAAATACCAGAAATTACAATTCAAAAATCAGAATCACAAACGGGTCCGGAACCGATATTATCTGAATCTGCAAATTGTTTACTGGTATCTAAGAACAGATATTATGAAAGCGAAAAGATGGAAAAGAATCTAATCATTGTATGGATACAGTTTTGGTTCTGACTTTGGGTAGAGTTTTAAGCAATTTGGCTAGGGAAATAGGAAAACGCCCAGCATAATCGAAACGGCTCGTGTTTTATGGTGAAAAATCTTCTCGAACCGAGCCTTCAAAATTTATGACCTATCGAACCTGAACCTGAACCCGAACAGAACATTGTTTGGAAAAGGGATAGGTTCAGAATCCTGAAATTTCTTGATCAATCAAGATAAGTACATCAATCAATAAGTACAAAATTGCAGTCACCACTTACTCAGTGCCATCCTTATCCACCTTGAGGATGTGACGCCACTGTTCGTGGGCAGTGAACTGTATGGCCGCATAGGGTACAATTCTTGCCATGGTTGCCGAATTCCCTCGCCACAGTGCCAGAACGCCCTCTTTGGCATAGGTCTGTTCCAGATACAGCAGGGAGGCACGAAACGAGAATGGAACATCCTTGCGTATCTGAAAATTGATCTTTGTGCGATCCAGCGGAGCTATAATGGTCTTTGCCAGAGCACCCGCCGCTGCTCCAGCTGTCAGACTAATTAGCACTTGGTCAATATTGTGGCGCACTGTGAAAATGGAGTTCAATATATGTTCAAGCTGATTAAGGAAAATGTGTGAAAATCTCTTACTCTCGGTGGCCTTGACGCTGGTGCGGTTATTGTTGGCGGGGGTAGTTGCTGATGTCACTTGTGTGGTGGTCCTGGTATCATCCTCATCCTCTGTTGTGTCATTCTGGCCCGTTGAGGCGGCAACTGTGCTTGATAATTGACTACCCGTTGATGTAATGGTCATGGCAATGTTCGGCTTCTCCAAAAGACGGCTCATGGCAGACTCTATATGGGATATAGATATTGGAGTGGGCAGTTCATTAGCATTTCAATTAAAGCCATATGAAGCACTACACATGTTTGCAGTCATATATATAGTATTGTTTTATCGTAAGCCCCATAAGAGTTTGGACTTATCATTAACGACTGATAAGAGGGGTTCATAGACGTAAATAAAAACAAAAACAAAACAGAAATAACTAATCTAAGTCATTGGAATATTGCTTCTGGAATGACGGCGCTTATAAGATTTCTAATCAAAACGAGGCATAGTCTATAAACTTATAGATAGGGTATGACTATATATGCTACTCAGAGAGAGAATCAAGTATTTCGTAACTAAGTTGAGTTTCATATTTGGTCAAACAAATTTAAAGTATAAGGTTCAGTTGAACGAGACAAGCAGCCTAGCGATTATAAACTCAAGATATACAAAAAATGGGGACATTAGAAATAGAGCTGAAGAAATATTGATGATCATCCTAAGTTCTGAATGCCAAGGCTTAAAATTAATGGAAGAGAGATCGAAAAACCTTTTATTCAAATTAATTTCTGGAAAAATATTCATTCCAAAAAAGATTGAATGCTTAAACAGTTCCGAACTACTAGAACTTTATAATATATTCTGTTGGTCCTAGAGAAAATCTGAAAATTAGACTTGTATTTAGCTTGAAAACCTCTGTCGAACGGTACAAATTTCATTGCAGTGCAAGCATTGACCCAATATTTGTTGAACTGTGGTTATTGGTCTGCCATTTAAAAAAAAAAAGTCTTCTAACGCTCCATCCATCTGTCAGAGTACAAGGATACACTCATCTGCTAGGAGGTCTTGCTTAAGTGACAAAAAATATGTATGTGTTCCGGCAACATTTAAAGCTTCTGAACGGAATTTAGTATATCGGATGGACGCTGCTCCTTAAAACTGAAAATTGCGATGTTTCCCAACAAAATATTTAATAATTTTTGATAGTAATGGTTGATGTAGAGCAGAGAACGATTATAAATAATCAACACCCGAATCAACATGTCTTTGCGTTCAGACGTTCATCTTGCTCACTCACACATATTCTCTATTCAGTTTGGTTCATTCAAAAACATCAACCCTAGTTGGCGCTCTGATTACAATCATGCTCATATTCACTCTGCTCGTTTCGGGTGTTCGTTTGACTCTACAACGAATGTGCGTTCATTACCTCGTATGAGTTTTAACAGCGCTGCTCACTGTGCTGCTGACACAGATGATTGAGAGAGAGAGAGCGAGTTTGCTTTGTCATTTTTAGCTGGGAATCCGAAATGGAGAGAACAGAAAATTGTGCTTGTATTGGTGAACAAGAAAGACGATTTACGTGGAAACATATTCAATCAGCTCAAATTCACTCAACCGCACGAAGCTGTTGCCGAAATGATGTGTATTTTGCTCAAGGCTGAGTTTCATTGAATGAATAAATGAACACAATCATTGTCGACTCGTACGCTCATACTCAACCGATTGAAGCGTTCTCTGGTTTTGTTGATTGATTAATTGTGAGTGGAATTTTAAGGGTATGATGAAATTAAGAAAAAAGTGATTTTTGCAGTTCTCTGATGTAGAGCTCTCTAGCGGATAATAGTAATATAATTTGTTTATATTTATTTCCAATTTAAGTGGCTTGGAGAGGTAGTCGCCATATTCCCAAAAGTTGAAGAAAAAACATCGATGTTTCTCGTGCTCTAATTCAAACATTGTTGTCTAAAGGCTCATTTCCTGAAAGAATGAAAATTTATGTCAGGAAATTACCTATTAATTATGTCTTTCGGACTGAAAGCTCTAGTGGGGTCACAAAGTCCTAAAAACTTCTGAGCCAGTAAAATATCCATCTCCAAATTAACAAACTATATACCAAATTTCAAATAACTTCTGTACTATGGCATTTCATATTTATAGCCTATGGACCAAGTTTCAAAATCGTCGTTTATTTTGTGCGAGTGTTTATACTCTGTACCGTAGGTACATAGAGTATTATAAGTTTGTGCAAAAGTATGTAACATCCAGAAGGAAGCATCTCCAACCCCATAAAGTATATATATTCTTGATCAGCATCAACAGCCGAGTCGATATAGCCATGTCCGTCTGTCCGTCTGTCTGTCAGTCCGTATGAACGCACAGATCTCAGAGATGGTAAGAGATAGAGGTTTGACATGTATGGGACATATGCTTCTTATGTCTGCAGGCAGATCAAGTTTATTTTCAATTTTGGCCACGCCCCCTCCCGCCACCGCAATATGGAAAAAACGTCATATCTCCCACAGTTTTGAAGATAGATGGCTTGTTCCTTCTGGACATATTTAGTTATTAGGATAACTTATCGATCCGCCAAAGGAATGAAGAAGATCGGATGAACGGTTTTCGAGTTATGATCAAAAGACAAATTTTCTTGGTACAGAGTATGTTATAGTCGGGCTTGACCGACTTTTTTTCTTGTTTTATACAGTCCAGATGTTTGTAACGCATAGAAGGAAGCATTTCCGACCACACTATATATATATTTTTGATCAGCCTGACGAGCTGAATTGATTTAGCCATGTCCGTCTGTTTCTATGCTATCTCCTCTGTCAGTTTTAAAGCTATCGCGACCAAAATTTGCACAAAGTCTTCTGGTACAAATACGCTGCACATTTGTCGAAACCGGTCGGATCGGATGACTATAACATATAGCTGTCATAGGAACATCGGTCAAAAAACTAGTCCTAGTGAGAAAAACTTTTTTGTTTTCAATGCAAACGTCTCCAAACTCTGTATTTTCTAGTTTTCTATGCTTCTCCATGATTCTGCCAAGTTTGGTCGAAACCGGACGTCTATATAGTATAGCTGTCATAGAAGAGAAATGTTAAAAAAATAGTCTTAGTAAGAAAAACCTTTTTGTTTTCAACCTCTTTAAAATTGGCACATATTTATTTTATAAGCTTTCACACAATTCTTCAAAGTTTTGTCAAAATCGGATGACTATAGGTTATAGCTGCCATAGGAATGATCGGTCGAGGAACCAATTTGAGTGAGAAAAACTTTTATGTTTTCAAAAAAAAAAGCCTCCAAACTTTGCATTTCTTAGTTTGCTATGCTTTCGCATGTTTCCACTAAGTTTGGTCGAAATCGGACATCTATGTAGTATAGTTGTCATACAAAAGTAGTCTTAGTGTGAAAAACTTGTTTGTTTTCAGTGGAAATTTCATTAAACTTAGTTAAAAAACCTGCTGCAAGGGCTTACAAACTTTGGCCGCGACGAAGTTAACCTTCCTCTAATTTATTTTTTAAACACATTTTTCAATTAAGCCTTATTAGTATTTTACATCACTTTACCTGCTAAAAATATGTTTATTTTTATTTTTTCAGTTCCGTTTAATGTGTTTTGTGAAGAAAATTTGACATTTGTGGTTAAAAGTTATGAAATATTGGCGAAAAACGTGAAAAAACACGGACGTTCGTTTGAACGTCTACAGTAAATTTTAGATTGAAATATTAAAACAAATGAATAGAAAAGACAAAGCTAACTACTTGCAAATGCTTTTTCCAACTGATCTTTACAACAGTGATTTTAATACATATCTATATATATCAGGGATGCAAACCACTCGAAAATAATTACTGGTTCGGTTCAGTGGTTCACACAATTTCTGAACCGCCGGTTCGGTTCATTACATGGTTTTTGGAGCTAACTGAACCGCGGTTTCGGTTCGGTTCAGTGGTTCACAAAGACACATTATGAAATATTAAGATTTCTGTAGAAATGGTACTTTTCGAACACTTTTGAAATTTAATTCTTCTAATCCATTTGAATGTCTTTAAAATCATTAGAAGAATGTGCATTGTATATTATGTCGGATTACTGAAATTCGTATGTAAATTCCTAGAGGTATGCCCTTCAAAAAGAGAGAATGTCGGCAAGAAAAGAATACGTTCCATGCATCTTACATACCCTATTCATCATATTATACGAAATAAAACTCTCTTGTCTAAAATTAATTAAGGTAAAGAAGATTGAATTGAAAATGTTGTCTACTAGAGGAAAAAGACGGATTGATGACAGGAATATAAAGAAATAGGCGGGCCATTGCAGAAGAGTTACAGTATTACATGTTGTAAAATTTTTGTCAACTCATCCTATGTAGAGGGTCGAACGAAATGTATAAAAATTATCTTCTGGAATCGATCTAAATTCCCAAATTAATTAAAATCATTGGCTAGGGGAAAGCGATTCCAGTTAAAAGTCGTCGGAGAGCTAAACCAAACCGAACCGTTTTCTTTTGTGGTTTTCGGTTCGGTTTAGCAATTCTGGTAGGAAGCCGGTTCGGTTTGCGGTTCGGTTCACTAGCTGGAATAAGCGGTTCGGTTCGGTTCAAAACCGGTTCGGTTCAGAACCGGTTTGCATCCCTGATATATATATATTGATATATTTATATCAAGGATGCAAACCGCTTGGAAATATGGACTGGTTTGGTTAAGTGATTGAGCATAAACCGACTCGAACCCGGAGCTCCGACATAAATGTCACTGTGGCCGAACCTTAAGCCCAAACAAGTGTGTACAAATTTAATTTAACCTAAACGTGTTCCGAACCCAACATTATATTTCGGTTCAGCAAAAATTACACATGTAAAAATCGGAGCTATTTCCTGGTGATTATTTAGTTATCTGGTCTAAATAGTGCGAGATTTCCAGGCTAAAATAATTATTAAAATAAAAATTTACTAGGTTCGCCCAGTGGTCGAAATCGACCATCTAACATATTAACACTTAACATTCAACAGCACTTGCTTCGCTCTAAATTTTCTTGTTAGTTGCATTTCAATGTGACCAGCATGTTACCAAAACTGTAAATCTAAACAAAAACAAACACGCATAGAAGTTTTTTTCTTCGCCGATTGTCTCTTTACACTCTAAATTTTACAGTTAGAGCCTCACTGAGAGTCACTCTCTCCACTTATGCGACGACTTAGCAGAGAGCGCACTGAGTATTGTTGTTGCACTTCTTTGCTTTGCTCACCTATCTGTGTTACGCGTGTGTGTATTGGTACAACTTTAAATTCGTTATAAATAAATAAACAATTGCAATTAAATGTTTTTGTTTGCAATGGCGGGGTCTAAATTCTCATAAGAACAGATAGTAAAAATTTTGGGTTAATTGAATTTGTTTTACTATGCTAAAAGGGGGCCAAACATTCATATGGAAATTTTGTAGCGTATTAATATATAGATTAGATAGAGCAAAAGAGCTATTGCTGAATTCGGTACCCATAAAGGATGATTTTTAAGCAACTTTCTTTTTGGCAACACTGTTTTTGGCAGCTCAGCTGTTTTTCGTGTCACATGTTACTGTCAAACATGTTCAGTTTGGTCTACAATTTGACCATGAATCAAACAACGCTTGCAGATTATTGAACTTTATTATCCAAATTGATGCTCGGTTATTTATTTATTAATTACTTACTTCCTATTGCTTCAAGTTATTAGAAACTTATGATTAGGGCACTGGTCACAAGAATATAAAATAACAATTTTATGGTCAGTTTGGGCGTCCTTCTGAGGCAGTAAAAGCTGCTAAAGAGTACCCTTTATATGGAACGTGTTTATAGATCCTTGATTCCAAAGTATATTGAATGTTTCTAAAATAGATTTCTTAAATACGCTTTTATCGCTCACTCGCTCTTCGAATCTTCTAAATGATTATCGACTCAAGACCAAGTTGCAAGGACTTATCCAAATTTGAAGCAATTCGGAATATTATCTAGTGAAATTGGATTGGATTTTTATATAGATTTGTTAAGAACGTAAGCTGATCCACGGTTCGACTCAAAACATTCACTCAAAAATCTGGAACCTTAGCTGGTTCGAAATTTTAAAGTTTGCAGCCCTGTTTAAAACCTTCGGTTCGGTATATCAGATCATTTTTGGAGCTAATTGACTGACTGGAACATTGGTTGGGTTAGTGCTTCACTCGTTATATTTTCTATATTTTAATAAGGCACGTTTCCGCTTTGGAATATTATGATTTCTTAAGTGAATATGCGACTTTTCGAAAACATTCGAAGTTGAATTCCTAGAAATCATTTGAATGGCTCTAAAATCTTTATATAATTGCTTACAATCGCTAAATGTCGTAGATAATTAAGAATATAGTCCCATAAATAAAATGGGATACACAGAAGAGTATATTAAGAGGTTAGTGAACAATTGCACGAAATGTACGGTATCGGTGACAAGTCTACATCAACTCAGTATCGCTAAGGATCAAATCGTTCTATAGAGGATTGTAATTATACGAACTTCAAATAACATTTTATAGAAATTTGCAGAAAATTCCAAAATTTACAAATATTTTTGTGTTAAGGTAAGGGTTTAAAGTCTTACAACTCCACAAACCGTTTAGTTTAGTGGATTTTGGTTGGGTTTAGCATATTCAAAACTACTCCGGTTCGGTTTATCATAAACATTAGCTGTCATATCCCTGATATATATTAAATTTCTTCTTAACTTAAGCTCGCTGTCATCAAAACAGAAACAAAATTGATGAGTATCGAATCCTAAATAGAATATGCGATTCCGATTCAGTAAATTCGTTGAAAAATATATTAAAGCTAACTCTTAACCACGGTTTCTGTTCGGTTTAGAGGTTTTCTTTTAATAAAATATGTACGAGGGCTGTGTTCCCTTTTTGCGAGATTACGTTTCAGTTTTAGTCCCTCAAGTTAAATGTATTCCTTCAAATTTGCTCAATTGTTTCGTAATTGAACGAAACATTTTCAATATTTGGCATAAGTTCAAAATTGCATACATTTAAACAAGTGTCAACTATAGATATATACCAAAGGCATTCCATTATTCTTGGCGAACTTGTACTTTGAAGTCTTAAAGGTCGTGTTTTTTATTATGAAAGACTATGATGATTTTGTTGTTTAATTAAACTGTAATTGATAAGATTGGCTGGGCAAGCATTTTACTGATGGGAGGCCTGTACTTTTGTCTTTGTTTGCCAAGTCGATCGCTCTAAGAAAAGTTTGAAAAACAAAAACAGAAACCGGTTGGGTTGTTTATTCAAGAAGCCCACAACCAATTATCACACTCATACATATGTATGTAGCATGTATGTATGTATGTATGGGTGCGAGAGTACAAACTTCTAGGTAACACACCTCCCAAATAATTATCATATGCAAACGTGAACTGCTTAATTTACAAGCAAACACACATGTGCGCCCAAATGAGGTGGCGGTGGGCACAACTTCAAGAGGGGCAGCTGATTGCGTCTAAAATTAAACTCAATTTCATTGACAAACATTGCTAAAGCTGTACAGAAGAACTCAGTCTGCATGAGTGTTCTCGTTACTGACCTTGAACATGATTTAGACATGCTGCCGCATGGACAGGTGGATTTAAGTATAACCAAATCAAAGTCTGTTTCTTTTTTAATCTCCCGCTTCTCCCTTTGATAAGATATTCACGCCAGCTTACCTCCATGTGACTAGTTAACAAGTTGACAAATTAGTGTGCCCATTCAAAGGTAAACACTTAACGTGTCGCAACTGTGAAACAAATGCGAAAATAGTGAGAGGACAGGGACAGAGATAAAGTGCTAAAGCATGGCAAATAGTTGTGCCTGTGTCGGAAAACAGATAATTAATTTCCGGAATATCCAAATCGATTACTACAAAAACTAAAATTGTATGTATGTTTGTTCCTTATAGGAGAGAGAGCCTTTGAGCCGGTTCAAAAGCGGTTAAAAACGGTCTAAAAGTGGTTCAGTGGTCATATCTTGGAAGTTATTTAAGCTATGAGCCTGAAACTTTATGTGTAGTTTGGTAAAAAGGAATTTTATATATTTTTCTGTTTGGGGAGCGAACTCCAAACGAAAAGAGCCATATCTAAGAAATAGTTTAAGTCATAATTTTTCGAATTTTGTATTTTTTTGGAGAAACTTTAGCATGTTCTTAAAAGCTCTGAAAAGATCTTGAAGTTTGTATAAATTTTGTTGTAGGTTCTAGAAAGATCTAGAATATAGAGGAGAGACCTAGAATTGTATAGGTTATTAGAAAGTTATAGGGCTATATTAAAGTTCTAGAATGGAAAGTCCCAGAACGTTAAACTAATTTCTAAAACATAAGGATAGTTTTAGAACTATGTATCTAAAAGGTACCAGAACTCTATTCTTGAATTCTTGATAAATTTCTAGAAAGTTCCTGAAATTTATAAAACTATCTACAAGTTCTAGAAAGGTGGAGAATGTTTTAAAAGATCTAGACTGATTTTGAAATCTGTAGAAATTTTAGATGGAATGTGAACAAGGTCATTAAGTGTACCTCAATTTTTTGAACATACGAAATGTGATTACTTTTAAAGTTGACCTAATTTCAATATGAAGCATTCGAAAAGTTGAATCAATCCATCACCAAGAAATATTTTATATCCGATGGGCAAAAACAGCGATATTACGGTAAATCGATACTATTTCCAGCATCCCCAGGTGGAATTTTTCTGGGATTTGCCCGTATGTATAACCAAAGATCTAGGACTCAAAGTGGATTCGGCAGACTTTGCTCAAAGACTTGGGTAAAATCGAAAGTCCTTGCATGGCCGATCTTTGTGAGTTCAAAAAAAAATACTTTGCTAAGAGTTAGTAAATCAGATTTTAGGAAAGCTTAACTTTACATTTGAAGAGCAATTATTACCAAGAATAAAATTGTACAGCCCACATTTAATTCGGATCACAAAAAGGCACATCTTTTGCAAATACAATGCGCTATATTTCATTGAAATCATTTGAAAAATATGGAAGTAATTGACATAGTTTGCAAAGCTGGGAAGGTAAGTGCGAGGTGGGGAGGGTAAGTGTGCTCCAGCCGGCAAACTGAATGTAAACAAGTTCGTAAAGCCTTGCGTATATCAAATTGTTTTTGTTATTTTGCACTCCGTCGAGGCTGTTGATGTTGTTCCAGTGTTTGTCGCTTTAGATTCTAGCAAATTGAGCGTGGGTCTAAAAATAGAAACCACTCAAAACGCTGCCAGGGAAAGGATGGGCTAGGGGGGAGAGGTTGATTATAGACAAGCTACAAAAACGTCAAAGACTCTTTTGGACTTTGTCCCCCGGCAGTGGATTCGTTATGCAAAATCTACAAAATTAAATTAAATACACATGTACCTATATTAATACCTGCATATGTATTTGCAAGCACTTAATGGGAAACTATTCGCTTTTATTTGTTGTTTACGAAATTGCGCGTCTGGCAAGAAATGGAAATGTACGTGACTGGATATTACACTGATTGGAATCCACAAAACAGCTGTTGCTGAAACTTCCATTCTATTGTATGCCATCTTCTTTCCTCGCCACTCCTCCTTCTTCGTACGCCCAATATTTGGGCACTCTTCTGTTTTGATTTCACGACACACATATGTGTGTGTGTGTGTGTGTTATTATATAATTAGACCAAATTTAGACTAGAAAACAACAACTATGTATATACAGTTATGCTGCAACGCACCTTTGTTGTTTTTGTTTTTTTTTTTGTTAACACAGATTTTTCAGTCGAACTTATATCAGCTCTACCACTGCAGCAACACAAATACTGTTTGCACTGGCTGCAAAAAAATATGCCACACACTTATGTTTATGTATTTTATTTACGTTTATTCGTAGTGATTTCGTTATTTAAGCAATATATTAAACATTTTCCGCGCGACTGCTGTCTTGGAGCAGCTCCAAAAAGCAGTGTGACCGCCTGCAGTAAGTAGAATAATCCCAACCTCCGAGTATAGGGTGACCAGACATTGAATATACTTCAAATTCAAACAAATAAGAAACATAAATAAATGATTTGATCTTAAAATCCTATAAAATTGTAAGGGAAAAGTAAACATCTGAAACATAATTAATTCGTCTTCAGCTGGTTCCCTTCCATGTCCATTCTCAATAGAGCTGCCACCCCCTACATGCCCATGGCAGCGTTGCCACTCGCCGTTAATTGTTGTATATGGCGTCACACAAGACGCACTGAAAACAAAAACAGCCAAGTGCAAAAGAAGAGGAAAAAACCATCAAAATTCATTTAAATTCAAACATGAATGTCGATTTGCGATCTTATTCGCGACATTGGCTAACCGAGTTCATAGAACAGTACCAGGAGGAGGAGTGCCTGTGGCAGCCCAAACACAATGACTACAGCAACCATGCCTCGCGGAACAAGGCCTACGACAGACTGGTGGAGAAGCTCAAAGAGGTGGAACCGAATCCCGACAGAGCCATGGTAGTGAGGTAAGGCAGCAACACTTGGCCAGACCAAAAGCATAACTCAATAACTCGATTTCTCCCGCCAGGAAAATCAACTCGCTTCGATCGGCTTTTAGGCGGGAGTTCCGGAAATCTAATAGCAAAAGTGACTATGAGACACGTTTATGGTATTACGACAAGCTGCTCTTCATTGCCGACCACAAGCCCAAGCGACATGTCAACGAGTTGGGCTCCAAGCCCAAGAGAGAGCTGCAAATCAGCTTCGACGATGATGATTCCATGGAATTTGAAGAGGAATCGCATCATGCATCCACGCAGAGTCAACAGCATCTCGACAGCATAGTGCCCACTTCCTCGGATGAAATAGATGAGGGTACTGGCACCAACAATGTGGTGGTCAGCAGTCAGGGGGCCACATTAAGCACTATTTCAGTAACGCCAGCGGACTGTGTGACGCTGGTCAAGAATGAAGAGCAGCATGCACATGAAGCGGCGGCAGCGGCACAGGCACACCACCAACTGGTGGCACAGGCGGCAGCGGCTCAGTCAACCATAGCAGCAGCGGCAGCAGCGCAGGGACATGGACATGGACATGCGGTTAAAGTGCTCGAGATAACTTCACTAGATTCCAATTCCCAGCGCGAGATACAACAGGTGAGTGAGTGGGTGAGGAATAGAGGAGAGAAAACTGATTTGAATGCTTCCTTTTAGGCTGTCAACTCCCTGGAACAGCATCAGCAGCAATTGCAGCATCTCCAGCAGGCCAACGGTCATCATGCCCAGTCAGTGCCCACCATACAAATCGCTCGGGAACACTATCAACCGATATTTGGCAGTGCCAGCACGGCCTATACCACATCCAATGCATCGCAGCGCCATGACGACGAGTATGATGCCATTGGTGTGAACGTGGCCAGCAAGCTGCGCGCCATCAATCCCACCCAGCGAATTATTGCCGAGAAGCTCATCAGCGATGTGCTCTTCAATGCCCAGCTCGACAATCTAACGGTTAACTCGGCTCTGACGCAGTAGTAGTGTAATAATCTTCAATCTCAGTTGCAATAAGGCTAAAAGGAAAAACTAAATTTATATTTCAATTTTTTGTCACTTGCTCGTGTATCATAACATTCGTGTTTGTAGTTTTTAATTATGTCGCATACAACATAAAGATTGTATCAATTTTAAGATCAAAACTCCCTGAAACGCTGTAACTTGTCTATTTCGTCCGCGTGTCCATCGGTTGTGGATGCTGCTCCGCAGTGACAGATCCTCCAGTTAGTTTACTCCAAACGAAACGGGCAAACTAAAACAGTTTGGTCTTTAACTTAAACAATTCTTGGGGGGGGGCTAAGGAGCATGTGAATCACTCACCGTCACCGGCGGCAGTCCAATTTGTTCATCCTTTGTAACCAATTTACGGTTATTCTGCATATAGTCCCAGCCCAGATGGACACCAATCAGACTGGGTATCATCACAATTGCAACCAGGTTTCTGGACACGAACGACGACTTCGGCATTTTTGGAAAATATTCTATTATTGTTATTATTCAACAGCCTCAAGCAAAACAAAAACAAAAATCCAAACGATAGTGCGACCGTCTGACCTGTGACAGAAAAATACCAAATTGTGCTTGGCATAAGTTGGCAGCCCCCCGCTTTCTAACGACAGGTTCAACATTTGAATTTCAAATTTTGAAATGACCGAAGCATTTAAAGCGTCCTACAAAATTTATTCGAGCTGAAGTTAGCCTTCCTCTATTTTTTTACATTATTGTCCCCAGCGGCGCATTCTCGATTCTTCAATACCTCACCTCATAAAAATACCTCGGAATTTGATTAATAAACTGATAATGATGATGGTTTTTAAGGACCGCTTCAAAATGGCAATTATACTTTAAATCAGGGACCGTAACTGTCATAACTCTTTTTTAAAATAATTACAAAATAATTATTTTTAATTTTAAAAGCCAAAAATTACTTTCAACTTATATTTTTGAAATTTATATTTGGTTTTTATTGAGTTTTTTTCCTTAAATAACTTATACACCCTGTTACCTTCACCAGTTTCTTGCCGCCAGTAGTAACTAGCCATGAAAAAGCATCTCAAAACTCTGCCGTTCGGATTCGGCGTTAAACTGTGTAAGTGCCTTTCCCTTGTGCAAAAATTCAAAGCACACAGGCCAAGAGATTAAGAGAAGCTTGATTCCGGCCCCCATTTGGGCCCGAAATAGCCTCCAAAGTCTGCAAACTTTATTTAATTAAGTAATTGTCTATGAGAACCAAACCAATGGTAGTCCGTTTTGGCTAGTCCGTTTAAGCTAAATATATTATTTTCATAGCATACTTTAAAGAGCATTCATCAAGATCTATTTTGTATATATAACCGTAGTATGTAAAACACGTCGACTTTACGACAAATCACATTTTTCACCAGCCAGCCAGAAATGTTATCTCTTATTAATATTATTTTTACCCTCAGATTCCAAATTCAGATGGCACACTTCTCATGTGAATTGTTTTGCACCGAGCTAAACTCTAAAGCATTTAATGGCAACTCTTAACGAGCGGATTGATTATGGGTAGAGAGAATGGGTGCCAGATGCGGTCTATGCACTTTGTACACGCCAAACGCAATAGCAAACAATGACAAACAGCCACTAAACAAGCCGCAGAACGTTATTGACGTCGACAACAGTTGTAATCGCGTCAGTTTTGGGTTTTCGGCGCCTGCACAGTTGGAGCCCGTGTCAGTTTCTATCGATGACGCTGGGCGAGCGGACGACACAGGAACACAAAGTGCAACAAACAGATCCCCCCCTTTTAAAAAACCCTACAATTGTATTTCAAAGTGAGTTTCAAATGGCCGCACATACCCACCCAACTGCTCCTTAAATGGGGTCCACTTTTTTGTTTGTTTTTATTTTCATTTTGGTTCTGGCGGGCCAGTGACGAGTTGGCTAAAATCGATAATCGGCTTTGTCAGCCGGCGCTTGGATGTACTGAGTTTCAGGTAAGCGCTGGACCACTATTTCCGGTGATCCAAATCATCGGAAACTGACTTGTTGTGTTTCGTATACTTCTGATTGTGCATAAAGACACAGATAAAGGCAATCCAGCCGACAATATTAATGACCAGAGCTAGTATCAAGGCATAGAAGACCACAATAACTACCTTCTCCCGCCGGTTGCGTTCCCTCCAGGGCACATGCTCCGTTGATAAGCGCTTTAGGGTAGAGGAAGACATTGAATATGTGAATGTGAAACCCTCTAAACATACAAAAGCTACATCAACTAAGCGTTCAGTCTTCATACCCGTTACTCGAAGAGTAAAGATGGTGTACTAAAGTCGTGCAAGTGTATGTAACGGGCAGATGGAAACATCTCCGACCCCATAAAGTATATATATTCTTGATCAGCATTGATCTCGGAGACTAGAAGAGCTAGAGCCACCAAATTTTAAATGTAGACTAGTATTGTCTGCAGGCAGACAAAATAAAAAAGTTCAATATCTTCTACATTGTTAATAGATATCGAGCTCAGCTTTTGCAGTGTGGTGTATGTGGGCAATATCTACAATCTGACAAATTTTCATTAAGATCGGATTATAAATGGCCGAGTTAAGAAAACGTTGCATACTTATCTGAGCTGCATAAGGTTAACAAACACTAATTGCCCTGAGTAACGGGTATTTCGAAGTCGGGCAGGGCCGACTTTAACTTACGCTCTCGTTTGTCTACTAACCGGCATTTCCAGCGCTGATAAGATAATTATGTGCTTGCCCATTGGAGTAAGAAAAGAATCAATCGTTTGACACTTGAGATTTTTCTATATAATATCCTCGAGAATACTTAACCTAGATTTACATGGCATGGCTTACTGTATAATCCCCCGATATCTTAATTTGGCTATCTCTTCGGTATCATAGCCCAAAATTTCACCCAAGACCTCATCCGTGTGCTCACCCAGCATGGGTGGTGCCGTTCTGGCATCATTCCGTGCTTGGCTATAGACCACAGGTGGACCCACCACCTTGACTGTACCATCCCGAGCATGAGGCAAAGTCTTGACCAGTCCAATGGCCTGTATATGCTCATCATTGAACACCTCACCTATGTTATTTACCGGACCCACCGGAAACGCAGCTCCCTCGAACCGTTTCATCCAGTTGTGGGAGGTATCTGCCGCTAGTATTTTCTCTAAAAGTTCCACCAGCTCCTCGCGATGCTTGACACGATCTGGATTAGTCTTAAATTTCTCATCTGTGGCTAACTGCTCTATGTTTAGTAGTTTACATAGCTCCACAAACTGAGCATCGCTGCCCGCACCCAGGGTCAAGTAGCCATCTTTAGTCTTGAAGCTCTGATAAGGTACTATGCTGGAGTGTGCCGTGCCCCAGCGTTGAGCCTCGCTGCCCGCATTCAAATAGTTGCTACCCACATTGATAAGCAGGGACACACAGGTGGACAACAGATCCACATCAATTTTCTGACCCTGCTGAGTGCTCTGGCGCTGATACAGTGCAGCCAAAATGGCTCCATGAGCGTACAGCCCGGTGGCTATGTCCGTTACAGCCACACCCACTTTACTGGGTGGTCCATCCCTTTGTCCTGTGATATGTAGCAGTCCACCCATAGAGGAGGCTATCACATCATAGCCCGGTCGCTTGGCATAGGGTCCCACAGAACCATAACCACTTAACGTGCAATAGATAAGCTGGGGATTGATGTGCTTCAACTGCTCATAGCCCAATTGATAGCGTTCCAGTGTGCCGGGCACATAGTTCTCCACCAATACATCACTAATCTTGGCCAGCTGATGTATTAAATCTTGGCCCCGCTTCAAATCAATGCAGACACTTAGCTTATTACGATTCGGAGCTAGGTAGTAGGTGGCATCTTTGCTGTGCTCCAGGAAAGGTGGTCCCCATTTGCGGGCTTCGTCACCAAAATGCGGTCGCTCCACTTTAATAACCTCCGCCCCCAGATCAGCCAATACCATGGTGCAATAGGGACCGGCTATAATACGTGTCAGATCCAATATACGTACGCCCTTCAACGGATGACGTTTGGTCACCACATTATCTTCAATATGATTCTCACTGGAGCCGGCGGCAGCTGCGAAATTTCTCAAGCTTTGATAAGCTCTGTAATTAGCCACGCCTCGATAGAATCGTGGTGACAGCATGGTTAATGGGTATGCGGGAGCTCGGACTTATCTAGTTACTATCTATGTATGTATATATTATATATATATATGTATGATTGTTGTGATGCGGAAAGTTTTAGCGATCCAAGTTGTTCAGCGAACAGTTTTATCAACACTGCTGGAGAGCTTCTTCAGACACATTTCTATAAGACAGCTCTTGAAGGCATAACAAGGTGAGGCAGGGCGGGAGAGCGCTCTCTTTTGAACTTACAAAATGTAGCCAAGAGATGAGTCTACAAATATTTTGGGTAGTTTTCTGTAAACCAGCGCTAAACCATTGCCAAACTAGGTCGTCTATTTCTTCTTATTGTAAAATTTTAAATTTAAAATTTGGTTAAAAGTTTAGAAAAGTATCTAAATTTATTTTTAAAGAAGAACAACGGGAAAAATTTAATAACGCTAACTGAATATAGAGCTTCATAACTTGGCAGATTTACCACTGATTTTAATGATCAAAAGCTAAGTAATGGCCATTGGCCATGTATGATTAAGGCAAAAAAGGGAGGTCAAAAGTGGACATCAAGAGTG
Organism: Lordiphosa fenestrarum; assembly: GCA_035044985.1. Lineage (NCBI taxonomy): Eukaryota > Metazoa > Arthropoda > Insecta > Diptera > Drosophilidae > Lordiphosa > Lordiphosa fenestrarum. The sequence goes on along the minus strand of JAWNNO010006369.1, from coordinate 69,728 downwards.
CTATGTCCAAGGCTGCCAATACCTGAGAACCGAGTCGGTTGGGGATATTTGGGACCTCGAATCGGAACATAATGTGGACCTTATATACTAATGTCTTCCTCGAAAAAGGTTTAAAACGAGAAAGCTAAACTAACTTCGTCTGTGCCGAAGTTTTTATACCCTTGCAAGTGCTCGCTTAATAATTTTTATTTTACAATAACAAATAAGCCAAATTTTTTCCAAAAAAAAAACGCTTTTTTCACTTCAAAATTTTCCAAAATAGTGAAAAACTAAAATTTAAAAAAAAAAACTCGACAGCGTTACCTGGGAATAACTATTATATAACGAATAAACTTTGGTTTTTTGATTTCGGATGATCCAGCACCAAGTTATGAGGGGCACCGCAATTCACCTTTTTTCCGAGAGACTTCCGAATATTTGCTGCCATTGCCGTGTTTTTTAATATTTCTTCATGAAAATTTTATACAACATTCTTTAAATGTCATACTTGAATCTGCTTTTAGTTTTAATAAAGAGATTTTAACTGTGTCGTCACAAAAAAGTGAATTTTTTCGTGCGAATTAAGCTTATGAAATATAGTCATCCGATCTGGTCGGCTCCGACATATTGTAGTGTGCAGCAAAAATAAAACTCTGTGCAAAATTTCAGCTCGATAGCTTTAAAACTGAAAGACTAGTTCGCGTAGAAACAGACATACGGACGGACAAAGCTCAATCGACTCAGCTCGTCACCCTGATCAAAATATATATAGTTTAAATATTTCTATGCGTTGCAAACTTCTGAGAAAAATTATAATACCCTTTGCAAGGGTATACAAATAGAGGAAAGTTAACTTCAGCTCGGCCGAAGTTTGTATTTGCTTGCAGCACGTTTTTATACTCTGTACCGTAGGTACATAGAGTATTATAAGTTTGTGCAAAAGTATGTAACATCCAGAAGGAAGCATCTCCGACCCCATAAAAGATATATTCTTGATCAGCATCAACAGCCGAGTCGATATAGCCATGTCCGTCTGTCCGTCTGTCCGTCAGTCCGTATGAACGCACAGATCTCAGAGATGGTAAGAGATAGAGGTTTGACGTGTATGGGACATATGCTTCTTATGTCTGCAGGCAGATCAAGTTTATTTTCAATTTTGGCCACGCCCCCTCCCGCCCCCGCAATTTAGAAAAAACGTGATATCTCCCACAGTTTTGAAGATAGATTTCTTGTTCCTTCTGGACATATTTAGTTATCAAAATAACTTATCGATCCGCCAAAGGAATGGAGAAGATCGGATGAACGGTTTTCGAGTTATGATCAAAAGACTGTATATTGGTACAGAGTACAGGGTTGTCCATATTCGACGGACCCATCTGGCAACGCCATAACTTTTGACAGAGATGTCAGATAGCTTAATGACATACCGCGTTTGAAGCGTCAGTCCAAGCAGATTTTTACCATGGAACAATACACGCCACGCGAGCGCTCTGAAATAGTTGAAATTTACATTCAACAGAACAAGTCAATTGTGAAAACTCAACGTGCTTTTAAAAAATTAAAAAATGTGAATAAGAAAACCGTAAATAAGTAAAATTGCCGTATTTACGCCACTGAAAATCCTCAGGAGATTCAAGAAGTGCCTCTTCATGACGAAAAAGTCACAGTTTGGTGCGGCGTTAGTGCGAAAACGGTCATTGGTCCGTTTTTCTTCCAAAATGAAAATGGCCATGCTGTTACCATCAACCAGGATCGTTATCGCGACATGATGACCAATTTTGTGATGCCAATTATTCGTCGAAAGCGTATGAGGCAGTTCTGGTTTCAACAAGACGGCGCTCCACCGCACACAATTGTTTCCGGGCCGTTTGATGTCGAAAAGTGGTGATTTGGACTGGCCAACGCGTTCGCCCGATTTGACGCCGCCTGACTTCTTCTTGTGGGGATATTTGAAGTCAAAGGCTTACGTTAACAAGCCAAGGACCGTAGAAGAGCTCAAGGACAACATTCGTGAAGAAATAGCCGCTATTCCGGCCGAAATGTTGGCGAAAACGATGGAAAATGCTGCAAAAAGGGCACAACAAGCCATCAACGCCAGAGGCGGCCATTTGAGAGATATCATATTCAAAAATTGATGTAAACAAATTTACTTGGAACAAATTAAATGATTAAGATTGCCAACCGCCAAATTTTTATTTTTTTCTTTGATTTTTTTAAAAAAACATGGGTCCGTCGAATATGGGCAACCCTGTATGTTATAGTCGGGCTTGACCGACTCTCTTCTTGTTCAACCTTGCTTTTCTATGGCAGCTATACTATATAGATGTCCGATTTCGACCAAACTTGAAACAGAATCGTGGCGAAGCATAGAAAACTAGTACATACGGAGTTTGGAGACGTTTGCTTTGAAAACAAAAAAGTTTTTCTCACTAAAACTAGTTTCTCGACCGATCCTTCCTATGGCAGCTATATGTTATAGTCATCCGATCCGGCTGGTTCCGACAAATGTGCAGTGTATTTGTACCAGAATAGCGATAGCTTCAAAACTGACGGAGCAGATAGCGTAAAATCAGACCGACGGACAAACGGACAAGCCCAAAACAACTCAGCTCGTCATGCTGATCAAGAATATATATATTTTATGCGGTCCGGAAATGCTTGCTTCTATGCGTTGCAAACATCTGGACAATTTCAAGATACCCTCTGCAAGGGTATATAAATTCTAAATTAAAGTAGAATCGTGTTTGCCGATTCGTGCTACATTTCTCGGGGAGTAATTCAGAACGATACTCTGTCGACTAAGTATGTGCTGGCTGATTTGAGTGTGATTGAATGCTGTCAGTTTTTCTCCAACAAAAGTATGTATAATTCTTCAGCCTTGCCGCACCTTGTTATTGCTTCATGAAACAGCTGTTACTGCGTTCACTAACTGCCAACTCTTTGGCCGCGCTCTCTTTTGAAAGAGAAACGTTATCTGAAACCTTAAGAAGGTTAAAGTTCCATTCTCTTCACCTTGACGAATTCCCAACTCAAGCCGCATCCCTTTCAACTTGTTTTCTCTGTGTTTGTGTTTTTCCCCACAAAATTGTATGCGTCCGTCCATCGCAGAGCCAGAATTCTACATTACTTTTATTAATGGCTACCTGCGTATTATCATTCGTACGAGTAGATTGCCTACTATAATTAAATCACCTTGCTGACATTTCGGGTTGCGTGATCTCAAGCCGGGAATCTCTAGCAAAAAGCCATTAAGACCTAAAGCGGGCAGTTATATCCATACTTATATGTTGAATCTACTCGGATATTTGTCTAAATTAACGCGCTCCCTTCCATTGTATAATTATTCCCTAATGGCCATGCAATTAAAAAACAATTTTATTGTCATAGATAAGTAAACTTATGCCTGAATGCTTACCATAAATGTCAGCCTGACTGAGCACTTCATGGTATGGGTTAGCTATGTAACTATCCATTAAAGTCATTGATCTAACATTTAGAAACATATGAGAACCAATCGGCAGATAATTGCAATACGTAATCAATTCAAACATATGACAAAGAAAATGTACAAGGTTTAAGCAACTTTCCTATCCACCCTAGCAAACCGAAACCCGAACCAATCCAAAGTTCGACAGACAAGCTCAAACCAACGGACCGAATCTGGGAAATTTAAGAATTATACACTTGCCAAATTCAAATAGATTTAGATTTTTATTTACTCAACGCATTAATATCATATTAATTGGCAGTGAAATGTGCGCATTGTAGGAGCATTGCCTTTATTTGCATATGAGAATTTTTTTTTTATTATCCGTTTACAAATGAGGCAAGTCGTTGACTATTTTATTCCCCCAAGAATCTTTCTGACATGCCAATTTTTACAATCACTATTTAGTTTCATTTGCTGAATTCCGTAATGATCTCAGGCTCAACTGCAATTTGCTAAGGGTCAACACTCATTACTTGAAGTGGCTTATGTCATATCCAAGAACATTGATTCTACCGCCGCTTTCCCGCCCTTGTGCAATTACCAATTTGAGTCCTCCTCCTTTGTTTCCGGCTAAGTAAACCAGATTGTAAACAACCTGGCAGTGCCAATTCCCCGTATTATGAACAACTAAGCACAACAAAAACAAAAAAACAAGGTTCAAAAGTTCGAAACATGTATTTAATAGCAGCTTAGCAGGAAATAAATATATACACTCAGAAAAAGTTTGACCTTCTACACTGTAGTTGGGGTAGCGACATAACTCCGACAGCATAACACCGCGCAGAAATAACTTCAACGAACGAAGATAAGGTCTGATCGCACAGGTTCCTGACATATCTCGGCTCGACTGATGTTTGTATACCCTTGCAGCACGTTTTTCTAACTAATTGGAAGGACATTTCTCACTAAGAATAATTTTTTGACTCTACTATTCTGTGACAGCTAAACTATATAGATGTCCGATTTCAACCAAACTTAGTGAAATCATGTGAAAGCATAGCAAACTAAGAAATACCAAGTTAAGAGGCGTTTTCTGCGAAAACAAAAAAGTTTTTCTCACTAAAACTAGTTTTTCTATAACCTTTAGTCATCCGATTTTGACAAAACTTTAAAGAATTGTGTGAAAGCTTTTAATATAAATACATACCAATTTTAAAGAGGTTTACATTGAAAACAAAAAAGTTTTTCTTACTAAGACTATTTTTTTAACCTGGCAGCTCTACTATATAGATGTCCGATTTCGACCAAACTTGGCAAAATCATTGAGAAGCATAGAAAGCTAGTAAATACGGAGTTTGGAGATGTTTGCATTGAAAACAAAAAAACTTTTCTCATTAGAACTATAGTTCTTCGACCGATCTTTCATATGGCAGCTATATGTTATAGTCATCCGATCCGGCCGGTTCCGATAAATGTGCAGCGTATTTGTACCAGAAGACTTCGTGCAAAGTTTGAACGCGATAGCTTTCAAACTGACGGAGAAGATAGCTTAGAAACAGACAGACGGACAAACGGACTAGGCTTTATCAAATCAGCTCGTCATGCTGATCAAGAATATATATACTTTATGTGGTCGGAAATGCTTCCTTTTATGCGTTACAAACATCTGGACAATTTCAATATATAAGGGTATAAAAATAATTTTTGGCAAAAATAAATGCACAATTAGCCTATCGATAGTTGACATATCGATAGCGCTTTGGATCGTGAGTGGACTGTAAAACAGCTGTTGCCAGAAACAAAATAAAGCGCAGTCAATTATTTTATCGTCAAAAATGGAAACAACGGAGGGAAAAAAGTAGAAGCGGAAAAGGAAGCGTACTGAAAGTTTCAACCGCGAGGACAAAGTTGCTCTTATAAAGGCAGTTGAGCTCCGACCTTGTCTGTGGGATATCACAGACAAAAAACACTTTGACCACATAAAAGTGCAGAGTGCGCGGGAAAGTGTTGGCGCCTATTCCGTTGTCGTCTCCTTTTTAACACAACGTATGCAGCTACCGCCATCAACATATCACTTTTCCTGCTGCGCAAGACAAGATTTTTTTCTTTGGATTATTTTTCACAACTATCGACGTGGATTTTCACAACAAAAGTGTGTCAACGAACTCAGTTCTTTCTATTTCGATAGAGCACCATCAAATAAAACTGTTTATGGCATGTAAAGTGAATTCCATCAGCGACGAATTGCCTGGAGGTCGTCCAAAATCGGTAGTTGGGCCATTGGAATGATACTGCAAGATCGTCATGTGACATAGTGTGAGATTAAGGCTTCACTAAACATTAGTTCCACCAGCATATGTAAGAATTGACATAAAAACCTAGACCTAAAAAAGGTTTCTTTGCAGTTTAACAATCGCTCAAATAAATGTTGAATAAATACCACAGCGGTATTTCAAAAGACGTTAATAAGATCGTCATAGGTGGCGAATGAATGATTATATATGTGAATAAACTGGAAACTAAACACTAATCGTCCGTGTGAGTGTTGCAAGTCGAGCTAAATCACACAAAAGCACTGCGAAGTAAATGGTCGGCTGTTTCATACTCCGAAGGGTTCGAGTCTTCACTGTTTCGCTTAAGCAGGTCAATTCTAAGTGATATACGATGATTTGTTTGACAAAAGTCTTGGGAGCACTTAAGAAAACCAAACGCCGAAGTCTCACATAGTTTGGACAGGGAAATATGTGAAATTGATGGGGTATTCGGCGTACAGCCCTGGTCCCTCGTCTCTAACTCTTGTTTTGTGTGTTTCTAATTTTCGCACAAGAGAAAGGCACCCGCACAGTTTAACGCCGAATCCGAACGACAAAGTTAGAGCAGCTTTTTCTTGGCGCCAAGAGCTTGTAAAGGTGACCGTGTGTGTAAGTTGTCACGAGGCGGGATCGAACCCACGACCCATTGCACAGCAGGCACACGCTGCACTACACCCTGACACGTTTAATTTGATTTGCTATTCCCAAAATATTATCCCAGGTTGGTCTCGTTGTTCGGTGCTGTACATATGAGAGTTCCACCGCCAAAAGCTCGCTAGTAAACGGATCACAGATATCTGGCACATATCTTTCCAATTGCTTGCATCTTCCTACCTTCCAGTCACCGGCAATGGGCAGCACTTCTCACACCTTAGTACTTTGTGCTGAGAGTACAGAGTATATTAAAGTCGGGCTTGGACTACTTTATTACTTGTTTTTGTTTACTTTAAAGCCAATTGTCGGTCAGACTGCCAGCTGTTCACCATATCGCATTCAAATCCAGAGAATAAATCAATGCCATAGAAACCTTTGTTAAGCAAATTCCAACCCAGTTACAAATCTTAGGTGCCTCAGAACAATCAAGCAATTTATGACGGATTGAAATTTCAAGGACGATACGATTTTGAAAGGCCTGAAACCGGGAGTGCAATGAATTATGCGGTTCATTGGTTCACACAGTTTCTGAACCAACAGTTCGGCTTATAACATAATTGTCGATGGCAAATAAACCGCGGTTTTGGTTCGATTGAGTGGTTCAGACTTAATTTTACCATATATTTAATGAAGGCCTGTTTCAGTTTCACCTGTTTCAAACTTTCGAGAGTAAGGCAGTCTGAAACCGTTTAAAAAACTGAATTAATGAATAACTTAACTCTTAAAGCTCTTGCTTTTGGTTATGTTGTTGCGACGTACCTTTAAATATGAACGGAATGTCATAAAATCAAATTGGAATTAATGTCAAAATGTTCATTCCATTTTTGGATCGCTCTTATTTCCACCAATTCCTATTTATTCAAGTGTGCTCTTTAGTCTAACATTCAGTAATGTTTCTTACAGCCATGCTCCCATTTTCGCTTTCGCAAAAACTTTGCGATTTGATCATCAAATCGTAAAAGTTGGTGCTCCGACACTCGGAAATCGCAAAGTTTTGGCGTTTTTAAACCGGCGACATCTGAGTCCTTGAAATGAAAAGTAAATGCAAAATATAGGTTGATGCACAAACAGACAGCCCACGGAACTATTTTAATTCAGTTCCTTGACCTTTTTAGATTTGTCTTACGGACTCTCCCACTCCATTCGCACTAAGGCAATATTTTAAACCAATTATTTAATAGAGATACACAAAATTGAGCGAGATGGAAAACTGCTCACAACAACAACAATTTGCGATTTGGCCATGGTATATATCGATATATAACTATCGATAGCATGAGTAGTGGTGCTCATCAGCTGTTTTTGTTATGTGAAATGACACAAAACAAGTTGGGAATGGAACACTATCGATAACAAAAACTGGCGAATTTCGGAGCGCTCTAAATTGAAATCGTACGAATTTGCTGAAATCGCAATTCGTAAAAATAAGTGAAAACCGGAGCTTGGCTGTTAATCTTATAATTTAAAGTAAGCCTTAAAATTCACTTATACAGCCATGCTCCCATTTTCGCTTTCGCAAAAACTTTGCGATTTGATCACCAAATCGTAAAAGTTGGTGCTCCGACATTCGGAAATCGCAAAGTTTTGCCGATTTTAAACCGGCGACATCTGAGTCCGTGAAATGAAAAGTAAATGCAAAATATAGGTTGATGCAAAAACAGACAGCCCACGGAACTATTTTTATTCAGTTCTTAAATCTTTTTAGATTTGTCTTACGGACTCATCCACTTAATTCGCATGGAGGCAATACTTTAAACAATTTATTTAATAGAGATACACAAAATTGAGCGTGATGGAAAACTGCTCACAATAACAACAATTTGCGATTTGGCCATGGTATATATCGATATATGACTATCGATATCATGAGTAGTGGCGCTCATCAGCTGTTTTTGTTATGTGAAATGACACAAAACAAGTTGGGAATGGAACATTATCGATGACAAAAACTGGCGAATTTCGGAGCGCTCTAAACTAAAATCGTACGAATTTGCTGAAATCGCAATTCGCAAAAATAAGTGAAAACCGGAGCATGGCTGATAATATCTAAGTGTACTTTGCAGGTATTAGTACAAAGTATTAGTACGGGTTCTTAGAGGTATTAAGACCCAGTTTTTAGTTTGAATCAACTCCATTTGGTTAGGCTAACCCTTCAAATATGGAAAATTTTGTCAGAGCAAGCTATTTCAGTTTGCGGTTCAGTCTATCAGCTGGAATAATCAGTTCGGATCAGTTTCCAACTCAAATCCGTAGCTTATAATCAAATGATCCAGACTACAGATTAAAGTAAGTCCGAAATTGCAATGTCAAAGCGAAAAGGCAAAAGAAACCAACAGCAAGAAAATGTCTGCCACCAGTACAGTGAGGCTAAATGGGTACATATACAAAGATAAAGGCTTCGGTCAACTTCGCGTTGCATTTTTCGTGTAGACTTTGCACTTTGGATTTCTCAAACACTTGCTAAAACTAAACTCCAAATAAGAATTTCTTGGTCAGCTTTGAAAGTATAGACTTGACGATTGTTTTGCCCAGAAGTTTGCAACGCATAGAAATATTCATTTCCGACCCCATAAACTATATATATTCTTGATCAGGGTGACGAGCTGAGTCGATTGTCCGTCTGTCTGTCTGTTTCTACGCTAACTAGTCTCAGTTTTAAAGCTATCAAGTCTTCTTTTTGCTGCACACTACTAATATGTCGGAACTAATAACATAGAAACTAATATAGGAACAATCGGTCGGAAAACAAGTTTTAGTGAGAAAAACTTTTTTCTTTTCAATGGAAACGTCTCCAAACTTTGTAATCGTAGGTTTTCTATGTTTTTTTAATAATTCTACCAAGTTTTATCAAAATCGGACCACTATATGGTATAGCTGCCATACAAAAGATAGGTCTGAAAAACAGTCTTAGCTAGAAAAACTTTTTTGTTTTTAATGGTAGCATCCTGCAATTTTGTATTTGTTTGTTTCACGTGCTTTCACATAATTTTACAAATTTTTGGACAAATCGGATGACTATATCATATATTTCCCATACGAACGATCGGTCGGAAAATGGGAAAAAGTATTTTATGAAAATATTTAAGCGAGCACTTGCAAGGGTATAAAAACTTCGGCACAGACGAAGTTAGCTTAGCTTTCTCGTTTTTATTTTGATTTTCCCAATTTTTTTTCTAAGTGTAGCCAATCACTGACGCAGTGTGCACAACAGCAAATATCATTACAATACTTAGTGCCTTAGTCAGAATATGGGCCATTTCTTTTAGTTTGCCGGGAAGGGGGGGAATCACAAGTGTACTTTGTCAGGCTACGCAGACGCTGAAGTAGGCTTAAGAGTTCAGCTTAAGAGCACGTAAAGAGCATCCAACAGAGAGCGACAGAGAGAGAGAGCGAGCTCAAGTGAGAGCTTGGAAGTTATGACTGACGCGAGAAGCGGCTTTAAATGGTTTGCAACAAGCCGCATTGACGTTTATTTGCTTAGCTCGCCTCGTTCGGTACGGATCGGTCGCTGTCTGCTCTCCGAAATTCGCATCGGGCCATTCCAATAGACAACAAAAATACTAAAGTCTAGCTTACACAACAACTGTAAACAAATGCGGGTGGAGGGCGATAAGAGGCGCACAAACAGAGCTCGAAAATAAAAGTGCAACAAAATGAACGCCCGTGATGCGCAGGGCAAACGCCCAAATCAAAATCACCAGCAAGTGCATCTCCCTAGTGATACAATGCAAAACTAGTTTCGCGATGCAAGAAAGTAACGCAACTATTAGCCAACTGACCAAAAAGCATTGAGATCGCAAGTCGACTCCAAGTGAATTGTGCAAGAAACAACGACAACTACCAACCACAGTAGTCGCAGTTGACGTCGACGGCGGCGTCTCTGCTGGCTTTGCAATTGCAGTCAGCTGCAATATTGCACAATCCTGCCAACCAGTTCGCTACCTCCACACTAAAACTCTTTAGGCTCTCTGTATCTGCGGGATACAGTGTACTTTGATCCAACGTTTAACCGTCAAGCCGTCAAAATTGCTGTGCTACTCTGTTCCAGGATCCTGGGGTACATCATGCGCCGCTTCTTGCGTTCGGCGATGATTGTCTTCAGCTGGTTCGTGGTGCCCTACAGCCGTTACACCAACATCAAGGTGATACGGCGTAAGTTGCCGCCGATACGCAGCCATCTGCTGGAAATACCTGCCGTCGATCTGGCCAAGCTGATTCGCAACAGAAAGGTGAGTACCGCTCCAATAACGAACCATTTTTCAATTTAGGCCACTTGCGCAAATATAGGCAAGCGTAATCTTGCAAAATCAATGCACACACAGACACACACACATAGAGAGAGAGACACAACAAATGGTTGCCACATCCATTAGATACTCTGTGGCAAAGTTAAGGCAACCGAACAGGCGCACTGACAGTTCGGACCCTGCACGTCTGGTCGAAGTGTGAAACCTTTGCCACACACACACACACACACACACACACACACACACACGAAAACAACAATGCAAAATTGTTATAAAACAAAGAGATTACGTTTAATATTTTCATTGACCGCTTCAAAAGTTTCTTAAAAGCCAAGACAATCGCCTTTAACACCTCACAAGCCACGAAGTTTAGATACTCTTATCTGTATGTATCGATTGTAACAGCCAGAAGAAGCCATCTCCGACACCTTAAACTATATATATTCTTGATCAGCATCAACTGCCGAGTCGATCTAGTCATGTCCGTCTGTCTGTCCGTATGAACGCACAGATCTCAGAGAAGGTATGAGATAGTGGTTTGACATGTATGGGACATATGCTTCAAGTTTATTTTCAAATTTGGCCACGCCCCCTGCCGCCCCTCCTATTTGCTAAAAACGTCATATCTCCCACAGTTTTAAAGATACATAGTTTGTACTTTCTAGACATATTTAGTAATTAGGATTACTTTTCGATCCGCCAAAGGAATGGCGAAGATAGGATAAACGGTTGTCGAGTTATGATCAAAAGACTGTTCGCTGCTGCAGCGCAGTAGCAGCGTTGCTTTCAGCTGTTACTGCAGCATAAAAATTTATGCTGAGCTTATAATTTCGTTGGTACAGAGTATGTTATAGTCGGGCTTTACCGACTTTCTTTCTTGTTAATGTTATTAATCAACATTTGAAATTCTTTATGTAAGTAGTTTGTTTACTACACAATACAACTTAATTAACGCCATTGTCTGGTTACGCCTTCGCAATCCGCTAGTTTTTAAGAACCGAATGTAAAATCCCCAAAGAACTTGCCTTTTTTGATACCCTCCATATTTTCACCCCAACCTGAAAATTTCAACAAAAGACCATTCGGAACTTTGATTTTATATCTTTTGCAAAGTTATAGATTTAAGCAAACGCACAAAATTTTAAATCAATTAAATTGCATTTAATGCTGAAAAAATTGCAAATTTATCTAGGTAACTTTGGTGGTACCAAAACTGTATGAAGGGGTTCGTATGAAACTCACATGCATAGGTTCTTAAGAGTTTTTGGCTTGGGATAATTTTGCTGAAGAAAGGTTTTGCTGAATTTCCTATAGTTACCTTTCTCTGGCAAAGACTTATAAAATACTGTCTATTTCTTTGATATTTTTACAAATTTGAAACACTAGATGCAATTTTTTTGAGTCCGTCTGTTTGGGACTTTTGCTCTGTTCCGAATCGTTTTACATTTTAATTTCCAAACAAGGATATTAATAATACCTAGACTAAATGGTTCATAAAATCATTCAATTGATCATGAAAAAATATCTCTCTTTTCTCGAGAGGGAACGTTTCTCGATAACGAACGGTAAACAGACAACCGATTAAAGCTATCGATACCAAGTTAAAAACTATCATAAACTATCAAAAATTGAATCATCTCATGCTCAGTTTGTGTCAACGACTATCTTCTAATCTATAAACTCAGAAAACTTACCAAGATTAACCGGTACAGATTGGAAATCTTACCGGCACAAATTTCAATAATCGAGGTTTAATGGCTTAATCGAACGATATCCCCATCGATATCGAAGCACCTAAACAACCATAAAACGATAACCCATTTGATTTTGTTTAGATTCTACCCACTTTCTCCACTACACAAGTCGACCCGCTTTTCCCTCGATCAGAAAAGTATTGTCGGAAATCAAATCGGAGTCCCCAAAATACTATAAACGGTACAAGTGTTTGATTTTCTTAGATTTTACCCCTACATAAGTCGGCCACCTTCCAACCCATCGAATATTGCCAGAAATGATATTAGAGCTCCCAAAAACCTACACAGAGGGAAAAACCGTGTTCAGAAAATAAGATTATTTCATCTCAAAACCAGAACAGAATGTGCTCTCAAATTTTTGAGAACAAATGTTCGGAATGTTCTTGAAATGAGCACAATTCAGCTCATCACCGAAATGTATAAGTAGCCATTCAGATGTGCGGCTGCAGAAGTGGGCAACCGCCGTCGCGTCGTAGCGCGCGGGGGTCTTGAGCTCTACTCCCAGTAAGTCCGAAAAATTTCTCTTTCTTTAATTTAATTATTAATTAGGTGGGGTGTTGTACTAGGCGGAGGTCTCTGCGGACTTGGAGCTGGAATAATCGGACCTAGACTTGGAATTGGATCTGGAGCTGGCCCCTGGTGGTATCTGGATCCTGGACCTAAATTTTTTTTTTTTACGTTTAAAATGTTTTCAAAAACTGAACATTTTAACTCACATGAAGATTTTGCGTTCTCAAAACAAAGTTCTTGAAGTGAAAAATTGTTCTTGAAGTGAGAAAATCCGTTGGTGATTAGTTTTTGACACCGAATGTGCTCATATTGAGACCAATGTTCTCGGTTTTTTCCCTCTGTGTATAAAACGATCATTTGTATCATTTTGCCCCTCCATAAATAAGCCCCACTCACCCGATCGGATAATCATATCAGAGCACCCAAATACCCTCGACTACTGATTTTCACAAGTCTGAAGCCAAAGATAACTACATTTTTAATTTCTGCCCATGAGTTTTCCATACGAAAAATCCTGATTGAAGTACAGACTTTTGTTTACTATACTCTGCACCGTACACTCATAAAAATATTCGCCCTGAAAACTAGAAATTCTCCTATAAAATCCATCCTAAGGCGGAAATTCACCCTAAAATTAAGAAATCTTTTTCTCATTTATGGAAAATTTTTCTGAAACTTTGAAAACTCATGAATAAATCTATCTGTCATGAACATCCAAACAATGTGATGCTACTCGTCTTTTACTCCATTTTACCAATTAAAACAGTCACCCTCCAAGATGTTATGGGACCAGTATGCTTCCTTATAAAGTACTTTGCGAACTATTTTGAAATCTTAATTATGATTATATGATTAATAGTCTTAAGTCCATCCCATCTAAGTCCCAGAACAAGAAATTGTTTTCCTAAAATAGGTACAACATATAGTACTTGTTTCAAGTCGATCAAGTTCTTAAGTCAGCCGCAATACATTCTTAAAACACAATAAGTCTGAATAAGAATGCATAATGTGTTTAGCTCATAAAATTCTTAAGCAATAACCAAGTTCTTCCCTCAGCGAGGTCTCTGTATTTAATCAAATCAAGGAAGCATAGAATTAAAGACCTTGATTTGTCAATGATCAAGAAGATATAACATAAGTTCAGAAATCTAGCATCACTCTATATTCAAAGTATTAGAACCGGTTGGAAAATTTAAGGACAGATTCGTGTTCAAATAATTCTCAACTCCTATTCCATACTTAAGCCCTAAAACTAAGAAACATTTGACTTAAACTTAAAACGTGTTTTCTAGAGTAATTCGGCTTAATGTAAGTACGAAAAATTCTTGATTTATGAATCAATAATAAAAACTTTCGAGCTTGGTCTTAAGAAGGTTTTGTACTTAATTAAGGTAAACTTGATAACAAATTATATGTACTTACAATGTTAAGTACAAACCGGTATTAATTTTGTGTTAGGTAATCTTTCAGTTCATTTCATTATATTTGTATTTCACTTGTAATTTATGCAATAGAAAACAAACTGCAATACGTAGCTCACATGCCCTATTCCAGAGTGCAGGCAAATTGAAATGAAAATCAATTTGGGTTTTTTTTTGTTTTTACGTCTCGGCCACTTAAAAGCAATTGGCTCAAAACTTAAGTTATGAAAACAAGGCATTGAAGATACAAAATATGATGTATGTGTTAGTCAGCCTAAATCCACAATTAACAAAACACTTTTGTTATAATACGCGGCAGAAATTTTGCAAACACTGTTTATTATTGTGTGTACCAGTTAGACGTAACCAAGCGGCCTAGAGATCTGACCGCCTGGCTGAGCTTTACCCATATCCCCATATCAATAACATCTGGTGCCTTCAATTACATGACGAATGTGCATACATATCTGCGTACTCAATTTTGAGGTTTCAGTTTCTTTGGCAAGTTTTTTTTTTGCGTTCATTGGTCCACATCATGTGAGGTCATAGCTTGGCAGACCCTAACGTGTCCCCATGTCTAGTATGTCGTGTGCACTTGGGTTTTATAGTTAAATGTTTTACTTTATGCACGTTCGTTTGAAGTACCACACCATATTTTTATCAGTTTTTTAATGTGTTGACTTTTGTATGAGAGTATGTGAGTGTGAGTGTGTGTGTTAACAATTATTATTTTAATTTTTATACATTTTGTTGTCTTGCTTTTTAATTGCTGGCAGTTTCATTGTCATAGGTTAAGCATTGCCTCAGTTTTGTTTTGCAATTGAAATCATTTTGACGGACTATCTGATGAAATATTTAAAGATCCGTTCCTTCATGTATTCATCTTAATTAACAAAGTTTGCAAGTCTTTAATGAAGATTTATATGCTAAGCAGAGGAGTGGCAGACAGTATATAGATGTATGTGTATATGAGTACAAGTACATACGGCTAAAATGTACATACTGAGACCCCCTAAACCGGCACTGGCGTTTCGAGGGCCGTTTGTTAAGTCAATGATTTTTGGAGTATATTCTTTGTATAACCGAAATTCTAGAAAATATTAGTTTACTTGATCAAATTTTGTTTTCCAATTTAAAATTGATTTTTATAACGTAAGATATTGCAAGTGAGGGATCAACTTTAATGTATTTTAAAACATTTTAGTGAGTTTTAACTTCGTTTTTTAACGTAAATTATATATTAGAAAGTTACAGAATAAAAGCAAAATTTTTTTTGCCTTTTTATACTCTTAAATTAAGAAATGTTCCTTAATAAAGGGGCGATTCACCATATGTTTTTAAAAAACATATTCGAAAACAAGAAAGAAAGTCGGTCAAGCCCGACTATAACATACTCTGTACCAAGAAATTTTGTCTTTTGATCATAACTCGAAAACCGTTCATCCGATCTTCTTCATTTCTTTGGCGGATCGATAAGTTATCCTAATAACTAAATATGTCCAGAAGGAACAAGCCATCTATCTTCAAAACTGTGGGAGATATGACGTTTTTTCTAAATTGCGGGGGCGGGAGGGGGCGTGGCCAAAATTGAAAATAAACTTGATCTGTCTGCCTGCAGACATAAGAAGCATATGTCCCATACACGTCAAACCTCTATCTCTTACCATCTCTGAGATCTGTGCGTTCATACGGACTGACAGACAGACGGACAGACGGACATGGCTATATCGACTCAGCTGTTGATGCTGATCAAGAATATATATACTTTATGGGGTCGGAGATGCTTCCTTCTGGATGTTACATACTTTTGCACAAACTTATAATACTCTATGTACCTACGGTACAGAGTATAATTAAAAAATCATTTTCTACAATTTCATCTTCACTTGTCGAGATCTCATTTGAGATGTATGAAAATAACCTTAGTTTACTGTGAGTTGGTTGTCAAAAAACTCATAAAAGAACTCAAGCAACTTTTCATATATTTTTGTGCTTCTAAAGATTGGCTTGTCTGATATATCTTATTAGAGAAACTTTTGCAAGATATAAGGCAAGTGACAATACAGCTTAAATATTAGAGAGGAAATAAAGTGAGAGAAATGAAGAGAAGGGACAACACCAAGACGCATGGTCACCTCCTCTTTCCGACCACATAAGGTATATATATTCTTGATCAGCATGTCGAGCTGAGTCGATATAGCCATGTCCGTCTGTCCGTCTGTTTCTATGCTATCTCCTCCGTCAGTTGGAAAGCTATTGCTACCAAACTTTCCTTGAAGTCTTCTGGTACAAATATGCTGCACATTTGTCGGAACCGGCCGGTTTGGATGACTATAACATATAGCTGCCATAGGAACGATCGGTCGAAAAACTAGTTCTAGTGAGAAAAACTTTTTGGTTTTTTATGGAAACGCCTCCAAACTTAGAATTTCTTAGTTTGCTATGCATTACCATGATTCCATCAAGTTTGGTCCTAATTGGACATCTATATAGTAAAGCTGCCATAGAAAAGTAAGGTCAGAAAAATAGTCTTTAGTGGGAAAAACTTTTTTGTTTTGTATGTACACCTCTTTACAATTGGTATATATTTATTTTATAAGCTTTCACACAATTCTTCAAAGTTTTGTCCAAATCGGATGACTATAGGTTATAGCTGCGGCGGAGTAACTAGTTCTAGTGAGAAAAACTTGTTAATACTTTGTAATTCTTCGTTTGCTATGCATTCCCACATGATTCCACTAAGTTTGGTCGAAATCGCACATATACACTCAGAGAAAAATAGCATGGTAAAACCTAACACAATCCAATTTGATCTTACTATGCCGCTTTTGTATTTAGATTAACTAAAAACCACATTGAATTGACTAAAAACATATTAAATCGGCGAACTTCAGTTTTCCCTTTTATATTCCCGATGCAGGGAATTCCAACTTGAGAATTACATGCAGTCGTATTTTTGCAAAATGCCAGAAAGGTCTTTATAAATAACTGTAGGCTATTCAATATAAGTATTATTTTAGCCGTCGATCAGCCAGCACACGCGATGGCACAACTGGTTGAGACGGCATTCCAACCGAGTTCAAGTCCAGAGGTCCCGAGTTCGAGTCCCCCCAGAGCAGAGTAAGTTAAAACTTTTCTAAAACCTTTATAATTCGCAGTTTTTCAGCACAAAATCTAAAAGAATTCTACTCCTGGATTCCATTACAAAGAAAATTGGAGGTATAGGTTGGCTGGCAAAATTTTTAAATAAAAAATCAAAAGTTTTTAATTATTTCCATGCTAAATTTAACTATTGCCAATATTAAATTTGAAGTGTGCACTCTTTATGTATACGAATTACATATTTAACGCTAAATCAATGGTGAAAATATTCAAGTCAAAGTGTAAATATTAAAATATCAGTGTATTTTTCCCTGATTGTATATAGTATAGCTGTCATAGAGAAGTAGAGTTGGAAAAGTAGTCTTAGGCCCGATTTCTCAAAGGTTCCGGTTAGCCAACCACCGGTCAGATTTGTTCGTCAAGATGACAAGCGGTTAAGTCATTTGCTTTTCTCAGCAGCAGTTTCGCCTGATATCGATAAATGACTATCGCTGCTTCAGTGTGACCATACTGTTTGACTAAACGGACGAGTACACAGCTGATTCGGTTTGGTTTGGTTGTTGCTGGTCATTGTTTTGCGTAAAAGTTGACTAAAATTCGATGTTCTGCCTCATCGAAATGCATTTCCATTGCGTGGAGTTGAAAAATTCGTTTATTCATAAACATTTTGTGTTGCAGCAAATATTAAAATAAACAAAGCAAGTGTGCGGCCAGCTGTTTGTATATCGATACAAAATATCGATAATTTCATCGGGGCTGAGCTCGCGGTTAAAGTTGACCGGTGGATGAGCAGCGTTTAAGTTTGTTCCTCCGGTTACGCCACATAGATTACGAGACACTCAAATTCGGTTAAACTGCCTGTCAAGTTGACCAACCGGACTTTGAGAAATTGGGCCTTAGAGAGAAAAATTTGTTGTCCTTCAAATAAGTTAGAAAAACGTGCTGCAAGGGAATACCAACTTCCGCCGAGTTGAAGTTAAGTTTCCTCTATTCTTTCGATATTGATATTGAGTTGTAAAAAATGTTTATTTTATCTTTTAAAGTAAATAAGATGTTACGATCTCACTAAGCTCAAAAGCTAGAGATCTCTGTAATTATGATATGATATGATATGCAATTCTAAGGTTCGTTTCTTGAAATAGATTTATTCAAGATTTTGCTTCGAAGCTTGGTTCTGGGAAACTTGGAAACATCGAGCTATTTGTAGTAAGAAATTTATCATATTTTTAAAGGAAGAGAAGTTCTTGGACTTAAAAAGGGAAAGGCAGCCCCACTTGGTATGTGCATAAATCAATGGATTTGTTCAAAAACTTCACAATTGGTCTTGATTTCCTTTTCAAAGACAATATTTGATGATTTTGGATAAGGTTTTGAAAAGATACAATTCCGCACTGTCAAACGATTTGATCAGGCTATGAGGTTTATTGATCAAACCGCCTAAGGATTGGTAAGGATCAGATGTTGTACTGCTTTCAGCTGCTATTGCAGCTTTAAAATTCATAATGAACTTTTAATTTCTTTGGAACAGAGTCTTAGGCTTAAAGAACATTGAGCTCAGTTTTAAAGCAATTTTAAAAAAACTCAGTGTCCTGAGGTTGTCAATCACAAACTAAATGTATCAGTCTGCCTAAAATATGACCAAAATCTATTAACAGATGATAATTGATAGGAGCAAAGCTACACCTAAAATATTTTTAAGCAGCCCTCGTGTTTTTGAGTTGTTGCTTGTACTTGAATCGCATGTTTCGTGTATTCATTTTATGGCACGTTCGTCATATCACTACACTAAGTACACGGCTGTGAGCCCAAAAAAAAAACCAAAAAAAAATTATAAAAACTGTGTCGCGATTTCTTGTTTTTGCCTCAATATCTTCTCCACTTTAGATGGCTACAAAAAATGTTGACTTTTCGGTGGATGATTTTCTTGTCCCGCGTCGTCTTCCATCTGTTGTCGGTGTGTTGCATGT
This sequence comes from Lordiphosa fenestrarum, assembly GCA_035044985.1. NCBI lineage: Eukaryota > Metazoa > Arthropoda > Insecta > Diptera > Drosophilidae > Lordiphosa > Lordiphosa fenestrarum. Next base: position 50,352 of record JAWNNO010006369.1, on the reverse strand, counting down.
TGTTACACACAAAGCCAAAAACTCTACCTTATAAATGTACTTTACTCTGTGTTCGCGTTGCTGCCTCTGATTTATTGTTGCACTGGAAGTCATTGAAAAAGTCAAGTAGCCTTAATTTTAATGATACATACATACATGTATGTATTTTGTGTGCTGTATTTATTTTATGTAGATATGCATTCGCATCAGTTCTGTGTTGTTGTTAAGAAAAGTGAGCCGATTTGTGTCTTAATTTAACATCGATTTGTTAATTATATTGACATCAGGTAACAAATCAGCTCAGATTTGATTGGAAAACAACAGTCAATCTGAGAACAATTGTTATTGCCTATGTGAGCTCTCACATATGTTATTTGCAGCCAACTTATTTGGAAATTCACACTAGAGAAATAACAGCTGAAATAAGACAGTTTTATTACCAATTTTTGTTGTGCGGAGTCAATTTTCGAAATGTATTTCGCTCATTTTGTAGACTTGAAAAAAATTTCAATTTGAGCTTTGACTTGGTTGATCTTTTAAAAAGGATTTGTCTGAAGCACAAACATTTGTTTTATTTTGTTGCTAATTAAAATAATTCGGATAATCAAATTTCATTCGAGCTTCCAAGAGAGCCTCCTCTTAAAGACTAGATTCTAGATAATATAACAAGAAAGAAAATAGGTCAAGCCCGACTATATCATACTCTGTATCAACTAAATTATAAGCTCAGCATAAACTTTGATGCTGCATAAGCAGCTGAAAGCAGCGCTGCTATTGCGCTGCAGCAGCGAACAGTCTTGTGATCATAACTCGACAACCAATTATCCGATCTTGACCATCACATGACTACTAAATTTGTCTAGAAGGAACAAGCCATCTATCTTCAAAACTGTGGGAGATATGACGTTTTATCTAAATTGCGGGGGCGGGAGGGGGCGTGGCCAAATTTGAAAATAAACTTGATCTGCCTGCAGACGTAAAAAGCATATGTCCTATACATGTAAAACCTCTATCTCTTACCATCTCTAAGATCTGTGCGTTCATACGGACGGACAGACGGACATGACCGACATGACTCGGCTGTTGATGCTGATCAAGAATATATATAGTATATGGGGTCGGAGATGCTTCCTTCCGGCTGTTACATACTTTTGCACAAACTTAATATACTCTATGTATCTACGGTACAGAGTATAGCAACTTATTTAGGCCAAATAATTCATTCAAATAAGACTGCTTTTCATAACAAAACAAAACAGCTCAAAAGTTAGTCCAATCATGTATAGTTCATTTTGTGGTTCCAGTTCCGATAAAAGATTCTAGTTTATTTTAACAATCGTTTCCAAAACGACCCCTTGAATTTTATTTTGTAGTAGGGCTGAGCTTACACTATTCGTTGTATGAGAGATGATACAGGGGTGCCCGCAAGCTATACTCCTCGGAAGTATTTGTTGTTGCTTTACGCAAAGTTATTCCATCGTGCATCGAGAAATTGTAACAACTTCTAATAAATAATATTTGTTGTTGTGCGTCGAACGATTGCGTTTGATGCCATAACCAGGTTTCTCTTTCGTTTTCTTGTGGTTATTGTTGCTTTCGATTTATATACCCTTGCAAAGGGTATTATAATTTTGCCCAGAAGTTTGCAACGCATAGAAATATTCATTTCCGACCCCATAAACTATATATAAGTAGTATATTCTTGATTAGGGTGACGAGCTGTTTGTTTCTACGCGAACTAGTCTCTCAGTTTTAAAGCTATCGAAATTTTGCACAGAGTCATCTTTTTGCTGCACACTACTAATATGACGGAACTGACCGGATCGGATGACTATATCTCATAGCTCCCATAGGAACAATCGTACGAAAAACTAGATTTACTGAGAAAAACTTTTTTCTTTTCAATGGAAACGTCTCCAAACTTTGCAATCGTAGGTTTTCTATGCTTTTTTATAATTCTAGCAAATTTTATTAAAATCGAACAACTATATGGTATAGTCATACAAAAGATAGGTCTGAAAAACAGTCTTTGTTAGAAAAACTTTTTTGTTTTTAATGGTAGCGTCCTGCAGTTCTGTATATGTTTGTTTCACATGCTTTCACATAATTTTACAAGTTTTTGGCCAAATCGGATGACTATATCATATAGCTCCCATACGAACGATCGGTCTGAAAATGGGAAAAAGAGTATTTTTTGAAAATATTTAAGCGAGCACTTGCAAGGGTATAAAAACTTCGGCACAGACGAAGTAAGCTTAGCTTTCTCGTTTTTTTAACATTTGTATTAGTGACTACGCAAGCACCTTGATCCTTTTTGTTGTTTTCAATATGAATAACTTGTCAAATACTTAGTCTTAGCATGAAATTCTGTCCCACTAGATAGTCATGTCTCATGTGTCGTACAGAGTCAGCCCAGTCTAAAAATTAAGATACAAAGTAGCTTACTTGTGTGGCAGAACAGAGAAAGATTATCTTTTAAATACATTTTTATACCTTATTTATATTTTTAAAGCAATAAAACTGAAAAGCTCAGAATTGAAACTGAAGCGCTAAGATGTTCCCATCCTTTCACTTTCTTCGGTCTACCAGAAAAACTTATGTCGGTCAGTTTCCGCATCTGACTATGATTTTTCATGATGATCATAGCTGATGACCAGCTAACATAATTCTCCATGAAATTAAAACAACGCACCAATTCTAATAATCTTATCAACCATAAAACACACGCGTAAACCTTTGAACCCGGGGGTCACTCTTTTTGCTTGCATAAATTCATAGATTACTCATAGTATACACACACACATACATTATGAATTGGTTGTGGCTCTGTGTCCGTGCACATGTGAGCGTCATGACTGCAAGCTCTTTTGATTATTGATTTAAATTCAAAATAAATTGCTTTTGTTGTAGCGGCGGCAGTGAATGTACAATAAACAATTGATTGTGTTATGCCAGGAATGTAATGATATTAGTTTAAACAATTCAGCGGATAAATAACTTTGGGTCGACACATATATGTATTATATGTCTATTTGTATAACGAACAATGAATTTCGATTTCACAAAACGAAACTAAGTCCACAACTTTCCGAATATGCGTATAAACGAGGAAAATTATGTGACATATGAGCTCCGAAAGTAAAAATCTATGTGGAAAAGTGCTCAAATCTTCTCAATTTGCTTATGCCAACTCCGTAATATTATTCGAAAAGTTGAATAGGGCCGCTAATATATCTATTGGGTGATTTTTTTTAGGATTTAAGATTTTCGTATAAACGCTTTCATGTCGAGCCACAACTGCTTGCCTTTATACATGAAATGTCTCTAAAATGCTGGGCTACTGGATTAGATGACAAAAGTTGAGAGATTTGAAACCGACTGTTCAAGGCAAAGTAGGTTTGATGTTTCCTTTCTCTATAATCTAGAAGTCTGCAGCGTTGCTGTCACTTTACATCTAAAGTTCTCCTAGTTTAGTTCAAAGTTCAATTGCTTATACGAAAGTCTCTAGAGATTTCTGGGACACCCCCGAATATTCAGAAAAATGTAATCAATCTCTTTCTGGGTCGTTACGTTCATCTATAAAAATTTATGTTTAAAGATGATTTCTTGTACAGGGTTGTCCATATTCGACGGACCCATCTGGCAACGCCATAACTTTTGACAGAGATGTCAGATCGCTTAATGACATACCGCGTTTGAAGCGTCAGTCCAAGCTGATTTTTACCATGGAACAATACACGCCACGCGAGCGCTCTGAAATAGTTGAAATTTACATTCAACAGAACAAGTCAATTGTGAAAACTCATTATCATGTCCGATGAAGCCCATTTCACATTGAATGGGACCGTAAATAAGCAAAATTGCCGTATTTACGCCACTGAAAATCCTCAGGAGATTCAAGAAGTGCCTCTTCATGACGAAAAAGTCACAGTTTGGTGCGGCGTTAGTGCGAAAACGGTCATTGGGCCGTTTTTCTTCCAAAATGAAAATGGCCATGCTGTTACCATCAACCAGGAGCGTTATCGCGACATGATGACCAATTTTGTGATGCCAATTATTCGTCGAAAGCGTATGAGGCAGTTCTGGTTTCAACAAGACGGCGCTCCACCGCACACAAGTCGCATAACAATCGATTTTCTGAAGAAATTGTTTCCCTGCCGTTTGATGTCGAAAAGTGGTGATTTGGACTGGCCACCGCGTTCGCCCGATTTGACGCCGCCTGACTTCTTCTTGTGGGGATATTTGAAGTCAAAGGTTTACGTTAACAAGCCAAGGACCGTAGAAGAGCTCAAGGACAACATTCGTGAAGAAATAGCCGCTATTCCGGCCGAAATGTTGGCGAAAACGATGGAAAATGCTGCAAAAAGGGCACAATACGCCATCAACGCCAGAGGCGGCCATTTGAGAGATATCATATTCAAAAATTGATGTAAACAAATTTACTTGGAACAAATTAAATGATTAAGATTGCCAACCGCCAAATTTTTATTTTTTTCTTTGATTTTTTTAAAAAAAACATGGGTCCGTCGAATATGGGCAACCCTGTACATCTCCAGACCGGCTGCGACTCAAATGGTTTATACCCTGGGTGCAATTTAGGCACACGCTCTCCAACATATCGGCCGATATGTGACGTATTAATTCTTCAATATTGGCTTCCAGTGCGTCAACTGTTGCGGGCTTGTCGCCATAGACATGAGCCTTAGCATATACTCTCAAAAATCAGTCCAAAGTCGATTTATAGCTCCAAGTAGGAGGCCAATTTACCGGCCCCAAATGTGAAATAAACTGTTCACCGAACTCGCATGTGGCACCGTCTTGTTGAAACCACATGTCCGCCAAGTCAAGCTCTCACATTTTGGGCAAAAAAATGTTTCTAATCATTGCACGGTGGCGCTCTTCATTCACAATAACGTTCGTTTTTTTCTAAATTGCGGGGGCGGGAGGGGGCGTGGCCAAAATTGAAAATAAACTTGATCTGCCTGCAGACATAAGAAGCATATGTCCCATACACGTCAAACCTCTATCTCTTACCATCTCTGAGATCTGTGCGTTCATACGGACAGACAGACGGACGGACAGACGGACATGGCTATATCGACTCGGCTGTTGATGCTGATCAAGAATATATATACTTTATGGGGTCGGAGATGCTTCCTTCTGGATGTTACATACTTTTGCACAATCTTATAATACTCTATGTACCTACGGTACAGAGTATAAAAATACGGTCCAATAATGCCGCCAGTCTACAATCCACACCAAACAGTGCATTTTTCGGGATACACTCTAAGTTCTTGCAATGCTTCTTTTTATTAGATCAACCAGAAATAAGCTTTGTTGCTGAACACAATTTTCCGATAAAAAAGTGTATCTTAATCGAGCATAAAATTGTATAACAGAACTAAAGAAACTGCAGCAGCTGTTCATTTGTAAGTTAACTCATGGTTAAATTATAGACCAAACTGAACATGTTTGACAGTAAGATGTGACACGAAAACAGCTGAGCTGCCAAAATAAGTGTTGACAAAAAGAAAGTTGCTTAAAAAATCACTCTTTTATAACAGATGAAGCCACAAGTTTGTACATATGCGTAACCCAGATCAAGTTTGTTTTAAATTTGGAAAAATAACTCTCTCTGGTGGCAAGCACCCGGTTAGGCCGGTGCTCGATCACCCATATTCCATAATATTCCATAATGTAAAACCAATATTGATAAAACAAAATGTCGATCGGGGGAATTACCTTTTACTTTATTTTAATTTATGTGTTTCTTTATTAAATTCTCCAGTTTCACAGTATCTACTGCGAATTTTCGAATTCCCTCAGCTAGTTTATCAGTCGCCATGGCATCTTCATTCAGTAGCCAGCGGAATGTACTCTCGTCAACAGAGATTTTCTCAATATCCTGCAATTTCGCATTGCTCACCGACAAATATTTGGTCACACTACCACTTTCGTTCTCCAACTCCTTAAGCATTGATGGGCTGATTGTCAGCAGGTCACAGCCCGCTAATGCCTTAATTTCGCCCACATTACGGAACGAAGCCCCCATCACTAAAGTCTTATAGTCATACTTCTTATAATAGTTATAGATTTTTGTCACCGAAATCACACCCGGATCTTTCAGAGGTTCGAATTTTTTGGTTTCAGTGTTGGCCACATACCAATCTAGTATTCTACCCACAAATGGTGAGATTAATGTAACGCCCGCTTCAGCGCAAGCGACTGCCTGTGCAAGCGAGAACAGAAGCGTTAGATTACAGTGCACACCATGTTGGTTCTCCAAAATCTCAGCCGCCTTGATGCCTTCCCAGGTCGATGCTAGTTTTATGAGAATTCGTTCCTTGTCAATACCCAACGATTTGTACATGTCAATCAGCTTTAATGCCTTCTCCACACTCTTTTTGGTGTTAAATGAGAGGCGAGCATCAATTTCTGTGGAAACCCTGCCAGGGACAATTTTTAGAATTTCAGTTCCGAACAGCACGCACAAATAGTCCATGGCCTCAGCTACTTGATGGTCCACGGATGCTTGTGCACTTTTTCCACGATCGATTGCTTTCTTCACCAAGTATTGATAGCGCTCCATAGAAGACGCGGTTAAAATAAGTGAGGGATTTGTGGTGGCATCAGTTGGCTTGTAGATGTTGATGGCTTCAAAGTCACCGGTGTCAGCCACTATTGTAGTAATTTTCTTGAGTTCCTGCAAAACCGACAATTTTTGTTTCTTCGAGCAACCACATTCCATTTGCAAAAAAAAAAAAAAATTTTAAATTTAAATGATTTTAAACGACAAAGCTAAGCTAACTTCGACGCTGTCTAAGTTTTAGTCCCCCACTTAAATATTTTCAAAAATAATCTTCATCTCTCAGCTACCCATTTTTCGACCGATCGTTTGTATGGAAGCTATATGACATAGTCATCCGATTTGGACAAAAATTTGTAGAATTAGGTGAGAGCATGTGAAACAAACAAATATACAATTTCAGGATGCTATCATTGAAAACAAAAATGTTTTTCTAACAAAGACTGGTTTCCAGACCTATCTTTTGTATGGCAGCTGTACCATATAGTTGTCCGATTCTGATCAAACTTGGCAATATTATAAAAAAGTATAGAAAAACTATGATTACAAAGTTTGCAGACGTTGCCATTGAAGAGAAAAAAGTTGTTCTCACTAAAACTAGTTTTCCGACCGATTGTTACTATGTGAGCTATGAGATATAGTCAGCCGATTCGGTCGGTTCCGCAAAACTTATACGCTGTGCAAAATTTCAGCTCGATAGCTTCAAAATTGAGAAAAACCAACGAACAAAGCTCCATCGACTCGGCTCGTCACCCCGATCAAGAATATATATACAGTGAATATCGCTTATATGCAAAAGCAATAATGCCACAATATTCTTGCTTATAAGCGATATTTGCATATAAGCGGATATCGGTTATATGCAAGTCACTTGCCTACAAGCAATCTATCGGTTGTAAGCAAAAAATTGTTCATGTTCATTTTATTTTGATGACAGAAGTAATGTATTTAATTTATGAGTAATTTAACTATTTATTACATAAGACAACTTAAAAAAGCTGTTGTTGCAGTTATTATTACAGAGTCATGTGTTTAACTATCGATGAAAAGTCAATCGATAGTTCAATTTACGGCAGCAGTGTTGGAAAATTTGCTTACAACCGACTAAAATGGTATGCAGAAATTTCAATTTTGCTGAAAGAGAAGCAACCTCTTGCGATATTTGGTTATAAGCGATTTGCATACAAGCGGTTCGTCATATAACCGATATTTACTGTATATAGTTTATAGGGTCGAAAATGAATATTTCTATGCGTTGCAAACTTCTGCAAGGGTACACAAAGCACTGGAGTTATACCACGAAGGAGCCAGGGGGTACAGCAGCGAGCTTTCGCGTGTGTTTGAGTGCTTGTATATGTAAGTACATTCGGCTAGAAAATGAAAGGAAAACACGCGAAATCGATAGGGTACAGGGTATTTTGTGGCATTTCTTGTTAACCTTGGTTTATTATCAAATTACAAATAAACTGCCTCACCTTATTTATGCTCAAAATGTATTCTTTTCCCTTGCAGATTAAAAGCGAAGATGTGGTTGAGGCCTACATTGAAAGATGTCGACAGGTGAGTCAACGCAATCCTTCCACCCATTTCTCGCAGCAACAAAAATAAACAAATATTTTGCTTTATTCCCTTTAACTTTTTCCTTAGGTGAATCCTCTAATCAATGCCATTGTTCAGGATCGTTTCGAAGAAGCCCTGCAGGAGGCTCGCGAAATCGACAATGTCATTGCCATGGGCATCAACAGTGTGGAATCGATGGAGGAGCACACTCCATTGCTGGGCATACCGGTGACCGTCAAGGAGAGCATTGCCGTCAAGGGTCTGACGAATCAGGCGGGTCGTGTATTCAAGACACCGCAGATAGCCAAGTCGGATGCTCCGGTGGTGGAGCAGATCAAACGATGCGGCGGTATCATACTGCTGGTGTCCAACACACCCGAATTATGTCTGCTGTGGGAGACCTACAACAATGTGACGGGACAGACCAAGAATCCCTATGATCTGAAACGTACACCGGGTGGCTCTTCGGGCGGGGAGGCGGCACTGCTGGCCAGTGGAGCCTCACTACTGGGTCTTACCTCGGATATTGGTGGATCGTCACGCCTGCCGGCTATGTTTAGCGGCATTTGGGGACACAAGCCCACTCCCTATGCTGTCTCCTTTCGGGGACACCACCCCACATCCGATTACCCCAAGTGGGGCGATTTCTTTACCATTGCACCCATGACCCGCTATGCCAAGGATTTGCCACTGCTGCTCAAATGCATGAGTGATCCGACCGGGCCCAAGCTAACGCTGGACAAGGAGATCAGTGCGCATGGCATACGCTTCTTCTTCATGGATAACGACGGGCCGTCGGGCATGATGCGACCGCTGAGCCGGGACCTGCATGCGGCCATCAATCGGGTGGCCACCGACTTTAATGCCAAGCGAGTGAATATACGGAAAATGAAGTGGTCCCTGGACATCTCGCTGTCGGCCATGCTGACCATGAAGAACATCGAGACCATTTACCACAAAACGGAGGAGGGTGAGGAACCAAAGACGGTGTGCAAGGAAACGGTGAAATATTTCTTTGGCTGCTCGGACAGCATTTTGCCCTCGGTGATCTTTGGACATCTGCAGAACTTCATGAAGATCATACCGAATTCGCGGCACAAGCATTTGGCCAGCATCATTGAGGCGCTTAAGACTGAATTTAAGGAGATGCTGGGCAATGACGGCGTCTTCCTCTATCCGACATTTCCAAATACTGCCCACCAGCACTACCAGATCTATCACAAGCTGCTGGAGCCCATGTATATGGCAATATTCAATACACTGGGCCTGCCCGTGACCAATTGTATGATCGGATTGGATCATCGAAATTTACCCATGGGTATACAGGTGGTCGCCAATCCGGGACAGGATCATCTCTGTCTGGCGGTGGCACGTGAAATGGAGCGACGCTACGGCGGCTGGGTAAGACCACCCTCGGAGGATAGTCACAACAGCAGCAGTAGCAGCAGCAGCAGCAGCGGAAGCAGTAAGCAGCGTGGCTAGTCTTCCAGGATACGGCTTTAAATCCTTTCCGTGATTGTTTTGTACTTTGTTATTCGTTTAGTGAATTCGGCAATTGTTTTCACCGTTGACTGTCTGTTGAAATCGTTTGAAGGACCGCAGAATATTAAGAATGATCGATCATTCATGGTTTATATTTTAGTTGTTTGGAATTATATTTGGTTTTTAAACAAAACCCCATTACCAATATGGAGTTAAAGTTCTAGACGGGCTCCAGCTTCAAACCACTAAAGAGTGGATAGATAATAAAACCAGGAAATGAAAGTGAAACTAGTTTGGGTTAACGAAATTTGATCATTTGTTATTGTGGAAGGGGAGCATATAAAACTTTCCCAAGCGGAAAAAATACGACAATTTTACTCACACTTTCCAAGTGTTTATAAAAGTGCTTCAAATTTAACATTCAGTAGGCCTTAAGCGAGCTTAAAGTAAGGACAACAAACTTAACTAAGAAGCTTTAAAGAGAAAGTCAGTAAACATTCTTTTATCATACCTTCATAAATTTTAGATGATTCTTAGTTAAGGGTGGTCCAGAGCCAGTTCTCACTTATGAATCCATCGGCCAATTGTACTTCCCCTGTTTAAAAAGGGATTTATCAGACTAGTTTCAGTTTCGCGAAAATTTCGCGATTTGTAATGGGTTTATCATGCCTGTTCCGGTTTTCACTTTCGACAAAATTTGTCGTTGTGTTATTAGCTCCATCGTATTAAAAGGAAGCACAAGCTTTAAGGTTTGATACAGACTACCTTGATTGTTTACCAGAAAATGCTAAATGTAACAAAATCGAATTGACTGAAGTGAAACCCGGAAGATGCCAGGATAACCATATGTGGTCCCAAATCGGAAAACTTTTTATACTTTCTAACAAAGGTACATATAGTATATTTAGTCTATATATATTCTTGAGCAGCATCTATCTGTGTGTGCATTCGTTATAAACAAGCAGATCTCAGAGATATTCTCTGATATTAGAGGTTCCAAGTGTACGAGACAAAATCTTCTTACTACTGTGGGCAAAAAGTAAATTTGTTTGTAAAAATGAAAAATCTTTATTTATTCTTCTAAATCAATTTCATCCCCTTTAAAGTAATCCCCTCCACATAAAATACACTTATGCCAACGTTTTTTCCAATCCTCGAAACATGCCAAATAGTCCCTTTTCGGTATAGCCATCAGCGCTTTCTTCGATTTTGCTTTTATCTCCTCAATCGACTCGAAACGCGTTCCCCGAAGTGGTCTCTTGAGTTTTGGGAATAGCCAGAAGTCACACGGAGCCAAATCAGGCGAATACGGTGGTTGCGAAACGATATGCGTCGAGTTTTTGCTGACTTTTTTGCAAAAAATTGAGAACTTTCGGTACCAAAACGAGATTTGACTTTTCGTAGGCCCAAATGGTCTTTCAAAATGGTTTTCACAGATCCTTCTGATATTCCGATCATATCAGTTAGGTCTCTAACAGTCAACCGACGATTTTTGCGCACGTGTTGGTCATCTGTTGACGTCGATGGTCGTCCGGAGCGCTCCAAGTCATCCAAGTCACACGTTCTCGACCCTCTTTGAAGCCTTTGTACCACTTATAAACATTTTTTTGTGACATGATAGAATCACCAAAGGCCTTCCGCAACATCCTCAACGTTTCCGCAGCCGAAATTTCATTCCGCAAACAAAATTTGATGGCACTTCTCTGCTCAGACATTGTAAAAATCGAAAAATGCACTCTTGGTCGTTTGGAAAACACAAGCGTAAACATATTACTGATAATGACATTCACATGAAATTTGGCACAGATGTCATCAACAGTCCTGCCAACTCAAGAAAAACAGAACTAGCCCGAATTGTTAGGCCCGCGAAGTTTAAATTGACCCTTACACCTTACTTTTTGCTCACAGTAGTATACTTGCAGGCAGATTATGGTTATTTATACGGCATTTCTCTCATAGTTTTGAAGATAGACTGTTCGTACCTTGAACTCATATTTAGTAATCAGCATTATAGATCGATCCGTTAAAGGAATGATATAGATCAGATGACCAATAGTCGAGTTATGAAGAAAACAAGCATTCTTACTGGGCAGCACCGGTCGCAACGGTTATGGGTAGTACTTCGCACACCTTAAAAAATACACAGAGTATATTGTTCTGTAAAAGCTTACCAGGTCTGTTATCAATTCCACTTCCAACAAATTTGGTACGTTTGGGGTGTAGTAAAAAGGAATCAATTTCCCTTTCGAAATCGGAAAATAGTTTTGTTTCAAGAAATGGTAAATGCTAATTATATTAGAACTTTTATGAATTTGGTCAATACTTTAACAGGACCGGTCAAGGAAAATGTGTTCTGAATATACCTAATAAAGTAATAGCCAAGCCATAAAATATACAAGGAGACAGAGACGTCATCCCTTGTAACATATTGGTCTACAACCTTCGAATTCGAACGAAACCGAACTCACTCATTTCCGAATTTGAGATTTATGTTCTTACCGATCTGCTGAAATTCTCTGAAATTATGAACCAAACTCTTTCTCTAATTCAAAAAACTAATACCACTCCACTGGCACATTCTCGAGGTCATTCTCTAGTTGAACTAAATGACCTCATTCTTTCTGTGTATTTCCCCTTAAGAGATAAATGTTTTTTTCGACAAATCATCCGTGTCGAATGACCAAGCCAAAGGCAAAATGATCTAGCCTTTTTCCGCAAAAAGCTAAATTTCCTATCGATATGCTATCGAATTGAAAATGTCACCAACGGGAACAGCTGTTGGTCAGTGGCGTTACACTGGGTACAAAGGGTTTTAGCTTTGGGGCAGAGGGTCTTAGCAGAGTGCGTACAGTTTATGACACCCCATCATTGAAAACTGACTGCGCCCATGGCCGAGGTAAGCGCAACGGTTTGCTATTTGTTCTAGAATGTTATGGGCTAATTACATTAGGAGTGCATTCTAAAACCCTTGTTACACTAGGAGTGCGTTATGCGATAATAGCCAACATTCAGCTTTTTTTGTATGAGGAAAAAGCCGATTGTTAGCTATTAACGCATAACGCACTCCTAGTGTAACAAGCGTTTTAGAATGCCATCGTATATCTTGAGAGTGCTTAACGAAAACTGGCTGCAACATGAAGGAACAACCATAGGAAGACATTTAAAAGTCAAACCTTGGCTCACAGCTCCAAGCAAAGTAATCTAACCAGCTGTTCTTTGTTGACTTTAGTTTAGTGCTCAACCGTCAGTGATACATAAAAGCATCACATTTTTTGGATTACATTGAATGTTTGCCACTGGAACAAGGAAATAAGATGAACCAAGGTTCTGCGAACCGTACCTAAGAGACTTAAGAAATCTACAAACCGAACCTTTGTCAGAATTTAAGGGGTAGACATTCTGGTTAAAGTAGCGAAATAGTTTAATCGTGGAATCAAAAACTCTATAAAAATCTATATCAAAGCCAAAGCACTGTGTCACGTTTTAGAGAAAAAAATCACTCATTTTTCTATTCACACCTTAGAAAAAATGTGGGTATTTATTATGCAGGCTTCCTTAAGATGCGTGACTTCCCAAAAGAATTCCAAATGCCGGATGTAACCCATTTGAACACAGAAAAATGTCAAAGGCGGTCCTTCAAAGCAGTATAATTCCTGAATTTTTTGACAGCCACTCAACAAGTCAAAACAGTTACCAAGAATTTTATTTTTGTATAAACAAAAAAAAAACATCATGTAGTCTTAAACATATTTTTCGACACTTTCCTCCCAACCTCATCTACATTACCGAAAAGAATGAACAAATTTTCCAAATGAAATTGCCGTCTTCTCTCTCGTATTATTATTATGCATATAAAACTAAACGCACACATGTAAATATTCGACTAGACCGTAAGTGTTAGGTTTTATGCAAAAGAATGATTAAGCAACAAAATATCTAAGCTATTTCGAACTAACGACAAATTGTTGAATAAAATTTACCAAAACAACTAAAAATAAATCCACCAATTACAGAACTACAGAACTTTTGTGGTGCAAGATGTGAAAAGAAGTTGGCCTCTAGCCGAGGAGTTGGCGGGGCGGGGAGGGAGATAGCAGTAGTCATAAATTGTAATAATGAGCCGCAAGGAGAAACACAGAGAACAGCAACACACAATGTAAATGGTTCCACTTGGCTAACATCCACCAGATGTAAAGGCACATTTAAAAGCCAATGCTGATCGCTGCCTGCATCGTGCGCATGCGCAGCCGTTTGCCTGCCTCTAAGGCATTTTCCTCCAGTTGTCATTTGTATGTTGCCGAAAATTTATACAGATTTTTATTGGCCAAGTAGAATTCGGGTTTTAGTTGTTGCTGTTGCTGTCTATTGCGAAAAGTTTCTTCTTGGCGGTGGCTTGTATGTGTGTGTGAGTTTTAGTTTTTTTTTTGGTTTTGGAGTAGCTCAAGGTTTTGCCAATATGGCTTGCGCAATTCCGCTGTACGATTATATATACATACGTGTTATTTGGTCAAAGAAACAGAGGTAAGTTAAAATTCTTGTTTAAGAATGTGGCGGCCATTTAAGTTTCTTTATTGTGTTGAGTTTTGGCCATGCCAGCAGCTAAAAGAGATTGTTGTCTGGCAATTATTAGGGTTAAATGACATTTGTTTTCCAGGAAAATGGACGATTTAAGTTTGAGCCCTGTTTTCGGGCTACCTGTTGAGCCAGGTGATTTTCACTCACACTCACTCTCTCTCTCTCTCGCGCTCTCTCGCCGGCACTGGAATGAAATGAACACCTGCTGTTGGTTGGAGAGAAGAAACAGTTTCAAAATTCAGATTCAGCCAAGCGTGAGCAAGAGAATTCAAAAAAGAAACCCGCCTGGCTTGGGCAAATGAATTGAGCATAAAGCGCAGGTGCGGATTGCCAACGAAAAGGATGCCCAAATTTCTGAGAGTAATAAAAATTTGGCATAATGGAATACATAAACTTTAGAAACTTAATCGCTCAAGTTGATGTATTCGAAATAGGAATGATTGGGCAGAAAACTACACAGAGAAGTTTTATTTCTGGTATCCATTTGGAAGGGATATGTCTTAAATATCCTTTTAATCATCCAACAGAGCTAAAAATCATCCAAATTATTTGAAAAATTATGATCATTTGAATAATTTTGCAGCTCCGCTGGCTGATTAAAAGGATATTTAAGACATATTCGTTCCGAATGGATTCTTTTGGATCTTTTTTTTTCTGTGTAGTTGAAGTAAGAACAACTTTTTTGTTATCAATGGTTAGCGATCCTCAAAAAAAGGTCTGAAAATTGATATTAATAAGAAAAACTAAATTGTTTTTAAAGTTAACCATTTGCAATTCGTCTTTTATTGATTTTATATGCATTTCAATGCTTTTACAAAGTTGTATCAAATATCATCGGACTGAAAGTTGCAAAAAATTATTATTTCTATGCTCACATCTATTCGACAGATATTACTTTTCAAAACGAAAATAATTTTGTTGTTAGAAAATTATTATAAGACTCTATTATTATAAATTAGTAGCACATACCCGGTCAATATTTAAAACAAACTTGATCTGCATGCAGACAATATTAGTCTATTCTCTGTATGGAACCAAAGAAGGCTAGAAATATCCAAAGGTCATGAAATAACCAAAGAACAATAGAATTACTTTAGTTCAAAAATTTGCCATCATTTCATAACAAAAGTTTTAGAACCAGTTGAGAATTTTAAGAAACGACTTCGTTGCACACTTTTTGGCGCTAGCATTTTAAGTATATTTTATACTCAATCTTACTTATTTTGTGCTCAAACCAGAGGTCGAAAATATCTCACTCAACTGTTGAAGTGTTACAAAAACAACTGTTATTTTGGGACACTATGAAATATCTCACACAACAGAGAGAATGCGTTGTTTTTTAAGTTTTAATGTCACGCTCAGTGGGAAACACCTTTTTTCATTTTCATACTCTGTACCGTAGGTACACAGAGAATTATAAGTTTGTGCAAAAGTATGTAACATCCAGAAGGAAGCATCTCCGACCCCATAAAGTATATATATTCTTGATCAGCATCAACAGCCGAGTCGATATAGCCATGTCCGTCTGTCCGTCTGTCTGTCTGTCTGTCCGTATGAACGCACAGATCTCAGAGATGGTAAGAGATAGAGGTTTGACATGTATGGGACATTTCTTATGTCTGCAGGCAGATCAAGTTTATTTTCAATTTTGGCCACGCCCCCTCCCGCCCCCGCAATTTAGAAAAAACGTCATATCTCCCACAGTTTTGAAGATAGATGGCTTGTTCCTTCTGGACATATTTAGTTATTAGGATAACTTATCGATCCGCCAAAGGAATGAAGAAGATCGGATGAACGGTTTTCGAGTTATGTTCAAAAGACAAATTTTCTTGGTACAGAGTATGTTATAGTCGGGCTTGACCGACTTTCTTTCTTGTTTTTTTTTGGTGTTTCTGTTGATCAGACACTTTTTTTTTGAGACAAAAGAAATAAGTGTCTTTTGCTCATAACTTGCCTATCGTTCATCCAATCTTCCCCAACTCTTTGACGGACTAAAACATATTGCTGATTACTATATATCTCTAAGAGTGTTCGAACTATCTATCTGCAAAACTGTGGGAGATATGAGGTGTCTTCTCTGATTGTTCTACCGACAGACAGACATACGGTCAGGAGGACATGGCTACATCGACTCGGCTGTCAATGATGATCAAGAATATGTATACTTTATTGGGTCGGAAATGCATCCTTCTGGCTGTCACTTGCGTTTGAGCAGGCTTAATATACTTGGTGGTTTGAATTTGGTACAGTGAATATGTAAAAACTGGTACATGAAACATTTTTGTGTAAATCATTTTCCAATCATATTCGCCAAGTAAATGGTAACTAATAGAATAATTTCAACCTATTGACAACCACTTTGGATTTTCTGTTAATCAAAAACACTTTGAACTTAGGTGTCATTTTAAAGTGTTTCTTAAGGACAGATAATTTGTTCTCTCAAAAATTAGCAGTCAAGAGAAAACGCAAAAACTTATCTCAAAAAAATAATGTACAGTGAGAAACAGTAATTGCTTATGAGTTTTGTGTTTCCGTCAGTGAGAAACACATTGAAAATATGTTTTGTGGGTTATTTTCGACCTCTGGCTCAAACTAAGAATTTGCTTTTCTTGAATTTTTCATCTAACAGTAAGTGGGTGAGTTTAAGGTCAAAGTATTTTGGATTCAAGAACTTTTGTTCTCAATTCAATAATAATAACAGAAATTTTTCCATTCTTGAATGACCATTCAACTGTTTTTGTCAAAGCATTGCCAATGTCACATTGACAAAAAAATTATGTTTTGTTTCCAATCTTTCAGGAAATGAAAATAATAGAAAAAGTTACAGTAGAAAGGAAAGGTTCGGAGCCATATCTCCGAAATTGTTTAAGGGGGGACGCTGGTCTAGAGGGTGAAAAAATGGGCATAATTTATGAATTTTTTGTGTCTCAACAAAAAGATCAATCGAAAATCTGTGAAAGAGGTTTTATAATTTAGGTTTTAATATACAAACACAAATTTTTTCGTGTCAATTAAATTCAAAATGGCGGCTGTCCAGCATTTCTTCGGAGGCGCCTCATTTTTAGACGGGTCCATGGCCGAAGATGTAACCTCCTTAATTTTGGTCCTGGAACAAAATCCCGAAAATTTTTAGTTTCTAGATAACAACAGCAAGAGACGTACGTAGGATTTTTTCGATATTGTGTTTTTCGCGAATTTTGACTATAAAAAAACGACAAAATTGTTGATTAAAAAAAAACTATGCAATATAAAAAAATCCTACGTACGTCTCCGAAAGGTATTTCGAATGTTCTGTCAAAATTTCGTATAGATCGGTGAAGATTTGCTCGAGTTATGTCTTCGGCCAGTTCAAAAAAGTGATTTCGAGAAAAACGCTTTTAAAGTTTTAAGTACTCGCCCCGAGTACCTGAATGGAATGGAAATGGAATGGAAAGTTTGGGCATTTAGACATTTTTACCGGCATCCATCCTTTGGTATGTTATTTTTAAGACCGTAAAGTACCTTTTAAGACAACAAAAAAATGTCGGTTTTTTCAAAATTCTAGACCAGCTTCCCCCCTTAAGCAATCAACGTGAAATTTGGGATTAGTTGGGGAGTTATATGTCATATATTCCCACCCTTCAAGACAGTTAGTTCAATATGCATTTACTTACAATTTAATGAATAAAATTTGAAAATATATCCTAATTTAAATTTTTTTGAAAAAAATTGGAAAATAATTCTTAAAATCAATTTTTATTATAAAAATTAAAAATAAAACTTATATGGGCACGAAAAAATTAAAAGTAGTTAAAAACACTATTTTTTGACACATTTTCCCCAGGGAAAAAATTAAATTAAACTAAATTAAGCCAGTAGCAAATTTGCTCATAGCCCGTTTCGAGATTTTCGAACCCAAATTCGCGCAATCACAGTTTTTCTCATTTTTATACTTTTATGGCAAGTTTTTTCTTAAAAAATTGCCTATGGATTTCATTGACTTTTGATATCTAAAACTGTTCTAAGGGTCCGAAGGGTTAAAAAAGGTTGGATAAGAGGCTATATCAAACTATGTAATTGCAATTAACTGTAAGTTTTTGCTTTGCATTAATCAGAAACCACATAAATATCTTGATGGAAAAAATGTCGCGTTCGACATGTCACGTAGCGACACAGAACAATATTTAATGAAAAAAAAAATACAGAAGATTTCCAAATCAAACAAAATACATTTGAAAGAGCAATTCATTGATAAGATATTAAATCAATTTGGGCTTTGTTGGGGCCTTTGGAATCGCTAAACTTTGTCTTTATATATTTAGGCACAAAAATCACTTCCGTTTTTGTCGCGTTCGAATCGCTTCTTATTTTGTCTATATTTTGGTGACTCGACTTCACTTGCTATTCTCTTTTAGCAATAATTAAAGTGCTAGCGAAGACCTTTAAAATGAGGTAAAGAACGAATTAAAAATGCGCTTTAGTTTGCTTGTTATTTTACTTTTAATGTGTACGACGGCCGCGTTCGACAGAATGGAAATGCCCATATGACAATTTATACTAAAAATCAAAATTGAATTATTATTTGTAAAGTTTTTTTTTAATTTTTATTTTACGATCCCTGATAAATAAAACAAAACCCGAAATTAGAAAACATATTGGACTAGAGATTATGCCAGAATTAAATTGATCGCTTTAGTTGTAGATTGAATTTGTTATAGTTTATTTAAGGTGAACAACTTATGTGGTTAATGGGAGATTTTTCACGCGCTTCCTTAAAAGAGTCGTGGGTGATGTAACGGATGTATGGAGTACCACTTTTAGTGGTAAGCAGACAATTTGTTGCCCGATAATGGGCCTCATGGCTCAAAATGTCGCCAGATAAGCTAAATTTACATATTTCGCTACATCTTGGAGACTGATAGTGATGTGGGAAATCTGGGGAAATCTGCTTGCAGAAATTGGAAATGTAAATGGCGTTTGTGGAGATATTTGTCTCGTGTTTTCTTTTGTAAATCAAAGTTTTTAGTGCTCTAAAGACTAGTAACAAAATGAGGTAAGAGAAACACGGAAAAGAGTGACGAAGATTGTCTACGCTTAACAAATTAATTAAATTATAATATAAATATGGTTTAACTCTCAATTCAAGATAAGCCCCCCCCCCGTTGATGTTTTGTTCCGCTCCCGAAGAAGGCCGCCTCAGAAAAAACTAAACCATTATCAATTGCTGCCTTGATGCCAAATTTCTTGAACCCAGCGATTAGTTGCGGAGAGCGCCGGAGAGCCAACGGAGAGCACGCTGACCAGTGCGGCGGAAATTCCAGTTCAGCCATCGTCAGCATTCCAGCATTTCTGTATCAAGCGCTAGCCATGCTCTGTGGTCTGCTTAGACACCACGTTCATTTGGAAACTGATTCTAGCAGCGTGCGGTTGTGTGCCTCCGTCTCAGTCTCAGTCTAGAGAGCTAGGAATAACTTTCAATTAGCTAAAATTCAGACTGTACATTCTTTAATAAACCTTTGTATTCTGCGCATTTGAGGTGACAAATTGACTGCAATATTTGTTTACCGTGATCTACGCAGATAGATTAAAACTGTTTCGATTACCGTGTTGAATCAACTAAATAATATACAAGTGTGATTTTAACCCCGTAAGACTCAGACATGTGTTTGCTATAGTTTCAAGATTAGGTTATGCCACGTGCATGCCATATTGAAAAGACATAAATAAAAAAAGATTGAGATGGAGACACAAGCGTGCGGCTTAAATCAGAAATCCAAAAATGTTAAACTGATTTAAAATGTAAAATGTATTTAATAAATGACTCATATTTTTTCCTTTCTTAGGTAATGCTGGAATTTGTTCTCTAGGAGCCTGTTCCACTGAGTTCTGCAAGTTTATACATCTCTTTCCTAATTAATTGGGTTGACTGGGGCAACAACTTGACTCTTAAAAGCAGATCTCGGTCAAATTGTACCTATAACAGCCAGAAGGCAGCATCTCCGTCATCAAACAGAGGTGGATGTATAAAATTGATGGATCAAATCTGCTTAAACCCTTTTTATATCCTTGCAGAGGGTATATTGAAATTGTCCAGATGTTTGTAACGCATAGAAGAAAGCATTTCCGACCTTAAAAAGTACATAGATTTTTGATCAACATGACGAGCTGAGTTGATTTAGCCTAGTCCGTCTGTTTCTATGCTATCTTCTCCGTCAGTTCTAAAGCTATCACGACCAAACTTTGCACAAAGTCTTCTGGTACAAATACGCTGCACATTTGTCAGATCGGATGACTATAACATATAGCTGCCATAGGAATGATCGGTCGAAAAACTAGTTCTAGTGAGAAAACCCTTTTTATTTTCAATTCAAACGTCTCCAAACTCCGAATTTACTAGTTATCAATGCTTCTGCATGATTCTGCCAAGTTTGGTTGAAATCGGACTTCTATATAGTATAGCTGCCATAGAAAAGTAAGGTTAGAAAAATAGTCTTAGTAAGAAAAACTTTTTTGTTTTCAATGTAAGCCTCTTTAAAATTGGCACATATTTATTTTATAAGCTTTCACACAATTCTTCAAAGTTTTGTCAAAATCGGATGACTATAGGTCATAGCTGCCATAGGAATGATCGGTCGAGAAACTGGTTTCAGTGAGAAAAACTTCCAACTCCAATCTTTGTATTTCTTAGTTTGCTGTGCTTTACCATGATTCCATTTAGTTTGGTCGAAATCGGATGGCTGCCATACAAAAGTAGAGTCAGAAAAGTAGTCTTAGTTAGAAAAACTTGTTCGTTTCCAGTGGAAATGTAGCTTAAATTAGTTACAAAACCCTGCATCGCCCGAGCCGAAGTCAACTTTCCTCTAATTTTTGAAATTAATTTCCAGTTCAGTTCAACTTTAATATACAATGCAGCAACTATTTACATAGTCCAGAATCCGGCTATATTTAATGGTTGTAGAAATATTAGGAACACACCTAATTCGTACTTATATAGAGTCGAGCATTAGAGCTCGCTTAACGCTTAACATTCAAAATTTCCAAATGTGTGAAGGCGACTCAACAAAAGAAAAACAAAATGAAGAAATGATAATGTGATGGCGGCGGCATTCGATAAAAGTAGTTGGCACTACTTCTCTTTGATAGCCGAAGCCTTACGTGGCTTGGGCTCTGGTGGTTCAATGAGGTTGCCATGACGCACAACATCAATGTGGCCAAGTCGTATCATTTTTTCCTCCCAAACGGAAATCGCTTTTCTGCAAAATCAAGCGGGTTGACAAAAACAATGAAGATTCAACTGTCAAGCAGCTACTTACTTGTAGAGTTCGATCTCCTTGCGTGACTCCAGCAAATAGACAGCCTTTTCATCATCAGAGAGACGCGACCACTTAGCCGTTGTCTTCTGATGCCACTCCCGATAGGTTTGTTTCGGGCTTTGTGGCGTATTTGTGCGCTCGCTGGCCACGAATCGAAGAAAGGCCGAAGCCGGTTTCTTGGGACGTCCCAGCTCTTTGACACGCTTGCGCAACTGTCGGCGCTCTTTGGCATCCACTATGTCCTGTTTAAGTTGCTTAATTTCGGCACGTTGCTCATCCGTGACAGTCGCATCGTATTTGGTACGCTGCTCAACGTAGATTTCCTGATCCTTTTTGTACTCGGCCATCAGGCGCTCCTTTAGCTTGAGATCGACATCTACCCAACTTTTGGACAATTGACGCACCACCTCAACGGTGGTAATACTTGGATTGTCAGCTACCAGCTTGGGGCGCATTTCACGCATGAAACGAAAGTATGGTGTGAGTGGCTTCTTTGGACGAGGCGGCAGTCCCACCTGCTCCTCCAGTGTCTTGGACTGATAGACGGGACTGTTGCTGATGCTGGCAGCAGCTAATGGCCTGTTTGGGCCACAGGTTGTGGGTGTGAGATTTTGGTTGGAGAGTTGATTTTTGGCTACAACTTGCCTGACTTTGTTGATTATCGAGCCAATAAGCGATCCACGCGAGAGCAGGGCGGATGTGTAGATCATTTTGTAAGCGGTTTAAACTAAACTTAGGGTTTTTTTTGATAGCAGTTTCAGTTTAAGAATTAACTTGTTGAACTTATCATGAACTTATTATGTTTTACGTAAAAAATGCGGCATACCTTGTTTCATTGCCACCTAGTTGAAATATGTGGAAGGTAGCTGCCACTCTGTTGAAATAGAGCTGAGTAACAGAGCAGACATGTTGTGACTCAATAACCTGTGACACATTTGCTTAAGAAATTCGATTCCAGGATGTAGTGCATTTTTTTATTAATTAAATATATATAGATTAGATTTAATATACTAGCAATCTAGTATCATCAAATTTAGCTGCTTAGAAAAATTCAAAAAAATGCTCACACAAAGTCACAGATCACTTGACTTGTCACTAAAAATCGCCATCATTTGCGTTTACTGTATTTCAGTGTTGCCACTTTGGCAATTTTTTAGCAATGCCGCAAATCAGCTGTTTAGGGTGTTTAACCTAAAAATTTCGTATTGTATTTTTATTTTCATCGAATTTATAAATAAACATCTCTAAATAACAATGACCAACAACGAATCGGTAGCTGAACCCGCCACTTCTAGTCGTGCTAGCTCTAGCAAGCAGCAACCTAACCTGGAGATCACTGAGAAAGTTCGAGTTCTATGCCTGCACGGATATCGCCAGGACGGAGATGCCTTTAAAAACAAACTCGGATCATTCCGCAAGTTTGCTTCAAAATATGCCGAGTTTGTGTTTATCAGTGCGCCACATGTGGCGGCATCCTTAGAGGCCAGTGCTGAGCCCGTGGCAGAGCAACGGAGCTGGTGGGCAAACAAAGATGATGGAACTTTCAAGGGAACAAACAAAGGTGGACCGGCTTATGGGTTTCAGGAGAGTTTGCGCCTGGTGGAGGAGGCTTGGAAGGCACAGGGACCATTCCAGGGACTCTTGGGTTTCTCACAAGGTGCCTGCTTTGTGGGTTTAATCTGCGGTCTGGCCAAAAAGAAATGTAAGTGGAATGTGGGCTGATTCTGGAATGTTATGTTAATGATGGTAAAAACTCTCATCTAGTGACCTCCATACGTCCCGAGTTTGCGGTGCTTTCTTCGGGTTTTGTGTCCGGCAGTTTGGTACACATGAGCGCCTACGAGGAGCGGATTAGCATACCGACTCTGCATATTTATGGCCTGACCGATGAAATCATTCCCAAAGAAATGAGCCAAACGCTGGCGTCTCATTTTAAGACCGTCGATGTTTTGGAGCACAATGGCGGACACTACTTCCCAGCCACGGCCCAGCAGAAGCAAACGTATATCAACTTCTTTCAGGATCGTCTGCAAGAGTATTTGGAGCACTTGGAGCTGCAGCAGAGCAGCAATGCCTCATTTATGGAAAGTGGGGAAGATGATGACGATGCCAACGATGCTGAAGTGGCTGCAGTGATGGACGACAGTGATTAGTAGTTAGTTTTCGGAAATCTTCGGTTTTCGTTTCGATTTTTGTTTAATAATAATTAAATCCTTATTATTACAAAAAATAATAATTTGATTATAAATTATAATAAAATTAGTTTCCAATATTTTAAATATTCATCGATTTCTCACTGTTGGCTAGCTGATTTATGGTAGGGGTTTGCGGGGGGCAGGGTCAGAGAATTCAAAATGGGTTTGCATTTTTTATGATTTATGTGTATTTTTTTTTTCAACAAATTCGTATAAATTTCATAAAAAAAGAAAGAAACAAAACAAATTGAGGATAAATGTATAAGCCGAAAAATAAGAAGTTCCCATTCCAAAGTACAAAGTTTGTATTAGAATCGTAATAATTAATTGTTCCTTGCTATAATATTAACAACGAAAAAAATGCATAATTAGCTATTGTTGCTGCTGCTGTTGTTGTTGCGGTTGTTGTTGTTGTTGCTGTTGTTGTTATGTGACCAGGCAAAGATTTAGAAATAGTTGTACAATTCGAAACATATTCCTTTGCATCGTGAGTTGACTGTTGAGAGTTGTTATTATTATTATTATTGATAATTGGAACAAGCGAGCGACCGTAAAAATTGAACTCGACAATCCTCTTATGGAGTCTTGTAGTTTGTCTCGCGCCTGCAAAGTCAGTTTGCTATTAATTTTGTAGATCTCCTCCCTTCATCCATTTCTATGCGACTTGTTCCTGTCCATTTGAGGCCTCTTGGTTTTTCATAACTTCAGGTAAATCGGGTGGTGCCGAATATGGTGTCATATCCAGTGTCTCAAAGTCGCCCATTTCATTTCTGGAATTAAATAACAAAGAACCGAGATTAGGGACTTCACACTTGTTGTAAAAATATTGCGGAAAGGTCATTAAATCCATCCTAGAGTTTTTAATCACATTCTTTTGCTCCTTACAAGAAGAATATACGAAGAAACCATAGGTGACTTAGTCCAGAGGAGACTGCAAGAGGCGTCCAGTTGGCGCAAGGAGGTTAGGCTTGAGCTAAACTAAGCAGGGTTCACTAAAAGATACTAGCTCAGTAGAATGAGCCCGTCTATACGGCTGTCTCATAACACCGGAAAAGGAGGTCAGAATACACTCAGTAAGTGTACTAGGGCAACTAAACACCTGCAGAAGCATAGCCGGAAAATCGTGGGGCATGACAACGATGGCCATGCCTGATGGTGAGACCGGTGCTTACGTATAGAGCTATCGTGTGGAGAGATAGAGCAAATCTCCCCACTGTAGGGTTGCAGCAGCAACGGCTGGCATGTATATGCAAGACCGAATCATGCGTATCTTTAGTAAAAGTTTTGGAGAAAGAACAGAGCAACACTGCTTAGACTGACAGCAGAGGGAGTAGGTAGGTATTCTCTAATTAGATCTCTATAATTCTCCAACCTACAGACGAAATGGTGGCAGAGTTCCAATTCGACGGGAATTTCACTATACGCAAAAGTAACAAGAGAGAATTGATTTTACTAAAAGATACATATAAACGAGAGCGTAACTTAAAGTCGGCCCTGCCCGACTTCGAAATACCCGTTACTCAGTTCAATTAGTGTTTAATAAACTCATGCGGTTCGGATAAGTATGCAACGTTTTTTTAACTCGGCCATTTAATATCCGATCCTTTTGAAAATTTGTGAGATTGTAGATATGGGCCGCACAGACTACACTGCAAAATTTGAGCTTGATATCTTAAAAATGGGAGCTATTCAACATTTTTTATTGTGGGGGCGGGTGGGGGCGTGGCCAAAATTTGAAACAAACTTGATCTGCCTACAGACAATACTAGCTTACGTATAAAATTTGGTTGCTCTAGCTCTTCTAGTCTCTGAGATCTAGGTGTTCATACAGACGGACGGACAGACAGACGGACATGGCTATATCGACTCGGCTGTTGATGCTGATGAAGAATATATATACTTTATGATATCGGAGATGCTTCCTTCTGTCTGTTACATACATTTGCACGTCTTTAGTATACCCTTTTTACTCTATGAGTAACGGGTATAAAAATGACACCACAGGGAACTGGACTTAAGGTGATAGGACCAGGAATTAAAGGGTTTGAGTCAATTGGATAATATACTAGCTATTTCAAGTCAACGTATTTATTTACTATCTCCCAATGTGCAGACCTTAATATGGGAAGGAACTACAATAACCGAGAAATAACTATCCTCTCAGATGGCTTTGTGCATACGAAAGAAACATTTACCGTACTTGTCTAAGAGCAGTTTTCTCATCTCCTACATAGAGCTATCTGTCGCGTAAACTCACATAAAATCGGAGTGTATCTCACACATAGCAGCTATGTAGGAGATGAGAAATCGGCCCCTTAGTACGGTATACTTGGCTTTGTTCAGTACTTTTTTGTGTGCCAAACATAAGTACGGCACTTTGTAAGGTACTTTGAGCTGGGGATGCCGGAAATAATATCGAAATATCGATATTTTTGTCCAAAAAAACGATATATCATTATCGAATATTTTTATGAGGCGATATATCGCATATCGAATATTTTATGGCGATTTTTTTCGGCGATATTTTGCTTCCAGCGTTCGGTCACACTGCTGCATTCAACTGTTTCTTGTGGTTTTTTGGCGAGCAAAAAAATGTTTTAAAACATAAAAATATGTTTACTTTTTAAGTTAAGCGTCTTCCCTCAATCCCATCAGAATGTATTATGAATAAGATTCCAAAACTTCTTTTGTTAAACTTATAAAAATACAATTTATCTATTTTGTAAAAATGTAGTTCCTATTATGCGTCAAATGACATCTTAATTACCTCAATAGACCAGCTTATAGTAAAGACACTTAGCCATTTAGACTCATTTTGTGAAAATATCGAAAATATCGATATTATGGATATTTTTGCCCTAAAATATTTATATCGAAATGATACTTTTTCAATATCGTCAAAAATATCGATATAGATATTTTTGAAATATCCGGCATCCCTACTTTGAGCACCCTGAAACATTTCAACATAAAGATGATGCATTAATGTTCTTATTACTTGGGTAGCGGGACCCAAGAAAGTGCATTTATGGATGATTCTTATTGTTCGTGTCTTCGCTAAGAAATCGCATGGACGTAAAATATTGAACCCTTTTTCGAAAAAGTTTTTTGATACATACAGCTACGAGATAAATTTGTACCAAAACAGAGAACCTTTACCGAAACTTTTGTACCAGTACCGGAACCGAAATAAGATTCGGTTTGATATTTCATTTTGTATTGACTTTATAGTAGGATTGCCGGATATTTTCATAAATATCTATATCGATGTTGAAAAAGTAACATTTCGATAAAAATATTTTAGAGTAAATAATATCGGTAATATAGCAATATCTTTGGAATAATCGTGTCACTAAGATAATTTAGATATGTTAGGATCGAAAAACACTACAAAATATCAACGCGGAAAACCTCTGAAATTCTAGAGATGATGCGGTCTGGGGGGGTTCACTCCGAGGTTCGAACCCACGAAAAATGTTGGCTTCGGGTTCGGATGGCCCTAAACCCAGGTTCAGGTTCGAACCGGGGTCCAGACATTTTTATACGCTTGCAAAGGGTATTATAATTTTGCCCCGAAGTTTGCAACGCATAGAAATATTCATTTCCGACCCCATGAACTACATATATTCTTGATCAGGGTGACGAGCTGAGTCGATTGAGCTAGTCTCTCAGTTTTAAAGTTCTCGAGCTGAAATTTTGCACAGACTCTTCTTTTTGCTACACACTACTAATATGTCGGAACCTACCGGATATCTCATAGCTCCCATGGGAACAATCGGTCGGAAAATGGGAAAAAAGAGTATTTTTTGAAAATATTTAAGCGAGCTTTCTCGTTTCTGTTTTTGTCAACAATATTTGGTTTCTTGGATACAAAAAAAAAACAGATTTAAGAATGTGGACTGAATTGGAAATGTGAGAACGTTTTTCTAAACACATTAATAAGTGTATACAGTATTAAGCAGTAGACTTCAGAACTTGTGTGCGACAAGTGTACCCAAGTTGAATAGAAATCGCTGGAAAGAATGTAAAAGAAATATTTTTTCGAACCGAACGCTTTTTTAAATTTGTTTGCTCCGGTTCTGGTTCAGTTCGGCAGGGAAATTGTTTTTTGTTCTGGTTCGGGTTCGGTTCCGTCTTCCCAAAAAACCCAGAGTCTCCGACTCCGGGACGGTTCAACTCCGAAGCGGTTTGCAGCCCTAGATTCTACTTCAATATACAGAAATTCGGAAAACTGTATCACGAAAAAAAATTCGGTATCCGATATTTCGCATCGAAAAAATTGCTCGGCCCAACCGATCAAGCAGAAAGAAATTGACACCGCTTAAGCAAGCTAAGCTCAACAAGAGAACTGCTACAACCAAAAACGAGTGACCTTGTCCATTTTTTAGCTTTTGCATTGATATCTGCTCTGTCACAACCATGATGTTGTGTTGCAATATATGCCTGCTATGTTTTTTTTTTCAAAACCGTTTTTTCTGTCATGTCTTATAAGTGAACTGGGTCTGAGGTATGCGAAAGTATAACATGACCTCGAGCCGGCTTAAACTGCAGGTTTAATTAGCATAAAGATCGTAAAAGCAGACACATATGTTAAAAGTAAAAGCTTCGCTAGGTTTGAAGATAGAACTGAATTAAAGAGCAATACATCAAAATAATGCAAGATTTGTAGGTAGAGTCGAACTTATATATATAACGAATCTCAGGGGGACAAAAATTACCTTCGTTATATAGAAAATTCGTACTAAAGAATCGTTCTATGTAAGGCTGGATTTACACGGTGAAACAAACTTCATGAAGATCACTTAGTAGAGTTGTTTTAGGTTATGAATAAAGTGTAAAGGGTATTTCTGCTCCATTGGTTGTAATAATAATGTCATGTTGTCGGATTAACTGTTCTAGGCACAGATGCGCGAACCGTCCCAAAGCTCTTAGAAACGCTCAAAGCTTAGAACATTAAACATGGAAAAATGCCTAGATCTAATCTATCTTACATGGAAACATTTCAAATAAAAATTGGCTTAATAAAATCCAAAAAGCCCACTAATGCGAATAGTGAGGAGACAACATTTAGACTGGTGTAATCTGATTTAACCCATTAATCAAGTTCATAACGGCGGGCCGATAACATTGATCGCCGGCACCGGCGCTTATCAGCCCTCTTTACTCTCTCACCTAAATGTCAATCCCAGCTGTGCTGGAGCCTGTGCCTTTGCCGTTGACACTGTAACGCCATAATCCTGCAGCGTGCTCTCGTCCTCCATGATGTCGTTGTCCTGATTGAATAACCGTTGATCGATGGGTTGCACTTTAAGAATGCCTGCAACATAAAGGGTAATAAAATTACTTAATAATCGCAACAAAAAATGCCTCTAAAAATAGGAGCAAACATACACACACACACATACACGCCTGCAAGAACCACTCTCACACACACACACACAACAACAACGACTCACCTTCAATCATGCGTTTCAGTTCAGCAACTGTGGTGTTCTCCTTGGCATCCGTGAAG
Organism: Lordiphosa fenestrarum; assembly: GCA_035044985.1. Lineage (NCBI taxonomy): Eukaryota > Metazoa > Arthropoda > Insecta > Diptera > Drosophilidae > Lordiphosa > Lordiphosa fenestrarum. Next base: position 21,168 of record JAWNNO010006369.1, on the reverse strand, counting down.
ATGGTTGTCTTTTGCCTTCGGATCATCAGAAACACATCCTGGAATGTAGGGAATGAAAATTAGACGATTCAGTTTGCCGGTCAAAGTTCGCTTGACGACGGCGCGTCTTTTATATAGTTTTGTTGGTGTCATGATTATTCACGCCCGCACGTCCGCCAGTTCATGTGCGCGTGTGTGTTGTATATAAAAATGACGCGCCGTCATCTGCCGTTAAGGTCGTTCCTTGTTCTCATCCCGCCTGAGGAGAGAGCGCTCACCATGTTTGCAGAGTTTGTTTTTGTTGGTTGCCTTTTTTTGTTTACTACTGCGAGCGCTTGAAGGTTACTACAACGCTGTTGTTGTTGCTGCTGCTGCTGGCGTGGGCGGGCGTTGCTTCTGCTTCCTTTGGCGGCGGCGGTAGATTTCGATCGGCTCGGCGTTAGCGTTAGTGTTTTTTTTTGTCTTACACCACCATTCGCAGACCGCTGCTCGTGTTTGGTGGCTGAGTGATAATGGAAGTAAGGCAAAGGTGAGGTTTGTTTTTGGCGTGCAACAGCTTTCCTCCTCGTTGCACCCTGCACTTGTAAGTTTTCGTAATATTTTTTGTACGCTTTTTTAGGTCGGTCTTCCTTGCTGCTTTCTCAACTCAACCAATCATTTTAGCGGCGCTGCCAGACTTATGAAATTGAGACAGGGCTGGTTGAAATAACATTAAATAACATTTTCAACATGAAACCAAATATTATTTTTTGTGTTTATGAGTTATGGTGTGAAATGATAAATATTTTGTGTATCTTTTTAGAAATATTTATATTTTTATATGTTAAAGCCCTGGTTTGAAAAAATGCACTAAATATGACCAGAAGTCAAACGGTCACTTTTTGGGATTTCTCTCGCTTCCCACATTTGCCACGAAATGGTTTTGCTGGACAATTCTAACGTAATAAACATAATAATAACAATAATAATAATGATAATAATTCGATTCGTTTCAACACTTAGTTTATACTGCGTCTGGAGAAGATTGCCAATGCAGCCAAAAAGGACTCTTCGTTTACGTTAACATTCAAACGATGTGAGTAGCCCCTGACTCCCTGACACTTGGACCCGCGCCGAATTCTATTAATTTCTTATGTTCTTTTGTAGATGATGGTCATGATAAACCCGTGCCCAGGGCAGGCAGGCCACCACTGCCCAAGCCAGATACCTACATGTGTCTAATGCGCGCCCAGTCCAAGTCCCAAAAGGTGAGTGCATATTTCGCTTAGAAGTTCCTCGTTAATTGGTTTCCTTCCCCTCTTCTCCAACAGATTTCCACAGTTGTGCGGCAACAGGATGTTCCCACCATGATGGCAATGTACTCACAGTTCATGAAGAGCAAAATGGATGGTCTGAAGCGTGTGAAGAAAGTCAAAAGTAAGGCCAAGGCGGCCAAGGGTTAATTGATATGGAGAGGGGTAAATTTAGCATACAATTTTTATTAAATGGAAGTTTTTCTAAAACAGTTCATTTTGCTTCGGCCTTGCATATAAATCCTTTACCATGCATAAATCGAGCAGCCATTTGGGTAAATTATTCTGCTGCCTCAGTCCATAGATGTGCTTTGGTCTTATCAACTGTACCAGCGCATACAAGCTCTCCATATCCGATTCAGGCATTGACTCACCAGTGCCAAAGTGTAGGTCATCTATGTACATAACATCAATACCACGATCAAGGCCACTATGAAAGGCTGGACAAGCCTTTGGTAAAAAGTCCAAACGATCAGGCACATCGTCAGCAATTACAACTCTAGCATGGTCACCTAAAATAGTCGAGTAAATGTTAAAGACCGGACATCATCAGCCGAAAGGGAGGAGCACCCACTTTCCAAGTAAAACAGTGTGGGCTTTTTACCATTCCCGGCACCCGGTGGCAATGGTGTGGGTATTAGTGTCACTGAAATCTTGGTCTTGTCGTAGACAATTTCGGTATGTTCATTTGGCCTTAAATAGTCGAAGTTACAATCTTTGGTGGGATACATTTCTGGAAAGGTCATTTGCAAGGATGCAATATCCGTCTCGGACCCAATCACGGAGCCAAACCAATCGGCGGGCATTGTGTGAGGCTTGAAGGCAGCTGATGACAACAACAGGGGTCCATTATGCTAAATGTGGACAATCATAAATAAATCATATAACAATATTATTATACGCGTTACCTGCTCGTATAATGCGTATGTTTTGTTAGCTGCCAGTATTAAAGGTTGACCAATATCATTTAAATACATTTCCGTAGGCGGCACAACAACAACCAGCATTTGCCGACTAGAGATGAGTTGAAGGAATAACATGTGAGAGGGGTGGCAGCGCTGGTCATAAATCCCACCTCTAGATAAAGAGAAGCTGATTGTGTTTACACTGTTAAAGACGCACAGTGGGGCCTCTGCCCCAGCTCTGCCGCAAAAATCAATTTATTGACTAAAGCGCCTGACAAAAGAAGTTAGTTTACTCTTTCGATAGAGATATATTTCAAGCTAACCGATCCGAACTTATATTAAAATCGTATAACATAAATGGCTGTTATAGCTTCACAAAGCGTCGATTTTTTGCACGTTCAGGTTTGGAAAAAACACAAACTTTCGTATTGAATTGTCAGCAAATTATACCACCGATCATAATCTTTTTTATCTTATATGAAAAGTATGTTTGTTCTTAAATTTAAAATATAAAAGGTTAAACAATAGTTTACTTTTTTTGAACAGCGCCGTTTGAAAAATAGTCCATATTTGACCCATTCTTCAACTTTGGTAGACTCATACTAAAAAGTATTAAAAAGTGACGAGACTATTTGTGTATTTGGCTAGAGTAGTCAATTCTCTGCCTAATGTATGAAAATTGACTGCCCTAGTCTGCCCTATCAAAATTTACGTCAATAAAACTAATCAAGCTTCGAAGCTTATTAGTTGGTAGTCCCAATACTGAAAGTTATTTAAAAGAGAATAAACAATTTGATGATTAACTAGATATACCTTTCTCTTAATGGGGGGTTATGGTTTGGCAAAATATAAAAGTATATTTTATTATTATGTTAATCGAAAGTACAGCTCCTCAGAAATGTTGTCCTAAGATCTCAGCTCATTTGGAGTTACACTGAATGAGATATGAAGTCAAACGCCCAGCCCCTTCGAAGATGCCCAACTGCTTACCATAAACTTCAATCGCGTTTTTCTCAAACCGACATTTTTAAAGTCGGTGACCGCAATAACTCAAAAATTTGTGGGCCGATCAATTATCTATCATATCTATTTGGTTCAAAAGTTATATTTTTGCAACGAAAAAACTCAAATGGTCCCATGTGCTTACACTGGACCTTAATGAAACTAAGTTTTAATCTTGTTTTCATAACTTTTTATCAATTGGAAATAAAGGATCAACACAAAATTTAAAAAAACAATCAAAACAAGAAAGAAAGTCGGTCAAGTCCGACTATAACATACTCTGTACCAAGAAATTTTGTCTTTTGATCATAACTCGAAAACCGTTCATCCGATCTTCTTCATTCCTTTGGCGGATCGATTTGTTATCCTAATAACTAAATATGTCCAGAAGGAACAAGCCATCTATCTTCAAAACTGTGGGAGATATGACGTTTTTTCTAAATTGCGGGGGCGGGAGGGGGCGTGGCCAAAATTGAAAATAAACTTGATCTGCCTGCAGACATAAGAAGCATATGTCCCATACACGTCAAACCTCTATCTCTTACCATCTCTGAGATCTGTGCGTTCATACGGACAGACAGACGGACAGACGGACATGGCTATATCGACTCGGCTGTTGATGCTGATCAAGAATATATATACTTTATGGGGTCGGAGATGCTTCCTTCTGGATGTTACATACTTTTGCACAAACTTATAATACTCTATGTACCTACGGTACAGAGTATAAAAATTTTTCGACGATGTTGACGGCTAAACAATCAAGGCATTTCCGTAAGTGGAACTTTGCCTGCAAAGCTTCCTGCGATTTCAATATTGTCCGTCTTAAGAGTGAGTGGTAATCGTGTTGGCTACCAAGAAGGACGAGAACACTACGAAATCGGATTCCAAATATTTCTTGGCAGAACGTTGGAAGTTAGTTCGGTTGAAGAAGCCAGAACACCAGTTCGGTTTTAGTAGAGTGCGCCACTATCTCCAATCACAATTTGATACCTTTCGAAAACCACCAATACTGCTCCCACTTTTTCAAAGGAATTCTGCAGGCGATTGATGGTGTTTGGCATGATGCCCCGTGTATTTTTCAGCTAAAGAAGTTTTGTTTAATGCTTAATAAGCATAGCTTATACAATTTATTGAATGAAATGCCGTTGTAATAATAATTGTATAAGATGCTTGAAAATGTACAGAAACATTACATTCTTCATAATGGTAAATTGCATACATGATATGCGGATGAGTCGATCATATCCCCCAAATATGATAAGTGTTTGAATTGTGTGATGATTTGTGTGCCGAATTGTAATGCCATTCTTGTGTTTAGTTACTCCGTTTGTATAGCTTTCAAACTACAAATAACTGGAAATCATAACAATTTAGGCTAAAATGTAGCCAAACCAAAGGAGGGCATCTCCCAGAACTCCAATGAGACATAGCAGCAAAGTCGCCTTGTATAGAATACTATCCATGGAGCCTCCTTTGAGGAAAACTGGCTTGCCATCATTCTCCTGAAACTTCTTCTGTAACTGGGCCATCTTTGGCGACACTTTGCCAGGTTTGGTACTGCAACTTTGCATCAGGATCGGTGCTGATTGTATCATGCGTGTGGGCATGGAACGAGAGATCATCAAATTGGCACTGCTAAACAGTGGCTGTGAAGGGAACGAAAGAAAGGTGGATCACTTTGCTTGTTAAACCAAAACACCGATAAATTATTAAAGAGTGCAACAACAAGGGCTATACAGTCGAATAACGACGATGCGTTACCTACAGTCCATGTATCATGGCTGGGTATTGAATAATAGCTGAGTTTGCGGTTCTTGAGATTAACAGACATGTCCTACTACGTCATAGCCTTTGCTGATTTCAAGCATGATTTCAGCACTGAATTCTTATGTGAGTTTCATGCCAAATACTGAAGACTTTCAGGCATGTATTCAGCCCTGAAATATTCAGTACTGAAACATAAAACTGCTGGGATACTTACGCGCAATGATGAAATCCAGTTTTTCTGCATCTTGTAAATTTCTTTTTTTTATTTTTTGTTTGTAAATTTTTCTGTTTTTAATTGTACGAACGAATTTTGTGCCTGATGCTCGTGCCTTTATAAAATGTACTAACTAAACAACGTCGAACAAATCGTTGAAGAAAGAGTTGAATGTAAGAAAAAAGCCTACTACAATAACCAAAACTACAAGTAGGAAATTGTAAAAATAAAAATTTTAGTTATGAACCAGTTTTCTGTTCTAATTGTAGAAATAGGAGGGGATAAGGAGCTTATCTATTTTCGCTCAAACTTAACATAGGTAAATAAAATTAGCTTTAGGAAGTTACTTATTGCGTTTTGCTACCTAAGGTACAGTAAATGCACAATTCATGATACAATGAATATAGATGGATCATTGATGCAAAAATATGTAATTGATTAGTTGATTTCATCGACCAGTTTGATGTCGCAGCGACTACCCTAATAGCCTATTAACACTACAGTCCATCTCAGCGGAACGATGAGAAAATGGTGAAAAAATTAAACTCGTGTTCATACTGTCACCATCCCACCGTCTACCGTCCACTGTCAGTGCCTTCTTCTTCTTTCCCCCATAATTAAAGCATACGTGTCAATCAAAATAAAAAAAATTACCTAAAATAATGGAAAACAGTTCGTCTAATTGGTTGCTTTTGTTAGCCGCCCAACAGCAGCAGTAAATGTTATTTCAACTAATTGTCGAGCTGGAAAATGGCGGATACGTGGATGATATGGACATCGAAAATATGGTTTTGATGGTCCTGCTGAAGCTTTAAGAACTGCCATTGCGGAGTCATTCCGTTAATTATTGAATCTGTAAATTTATTTATTTTCTAATAAATCTAAAAACAAAGTCGAATCAGTCTTTTTTTGCTTATAGCCTATTCACACTAGCCCACATCTACCGTTTACCGTCTACCGTCATAGACGGTACGTAAGAACTTGCCATGCCAAATTTTCTTTAAATATTCCCCCGTCGGCAGGGGATGTTCCTATCTCAAGCTGTTTCACTCATCGTGAATGCGACATTTCCGTGTCCACCACTAAAAAAAATTGACATTCGCAACGAAAACGTAAACAATGTGAGCGTGACAAGTGATTGTCAAACTTCAAATGACAAACGTCTACAAGAAGATGGCGATGCTGATGGAGGAAAGAGGGATTAAAATCCATTGGGCTAATGAAAGGACGAAAATTGGCACCTACCAGGAACTGATTTCGTTGGCTAGGGAGGATTGAACTGCAGAGGAAGCATCACGAGCGGACTCGAAACATTTTGCGGGAAATGTGTGCCCAAAACGCCTCTTTTCAAAACTGTCATTTGGACTTGCTTAAGCAAAAAAAGGCAGATTCGACTTTGTTTTTAGCTTTATTAAATATATAAATTTATAAATTCAATAATTATAGGCCAATGGATGGCAGTAAAATTAACTTTTGTTTTAAACACTTTTTGTTTCATGCTAAAAGTGACTCCGCAATTGCAGTTCTTATATCTTCAGCAGGACCATGAAAACTAATTTTCGATGTCCATATCATCCACGTATCCGTCATTTTCCAACTCGGCAATTAGTTGAATAATCATCTGCTGCTGCTATTGAGCTGCAGCTAACAAAACCACCAAATTAGTTGAACTATTTTCCTTTATTTTAGACAATTTAATTATTTTGATTGACACATATGCTTCAATTTTGGGGGAAAACGAAGGCATTGACGGTATACGGTGGACGGTGACAGTATGAACACGAGTTTAATTGGATTGGACTGTAGTGTGCATAGCCTATTAAGCAAATCCAAATGACAGTTTTGGAAAGAGGCGTTTTGGGCACTCATTGCAATCAGATGCTTCCTCTGCATTTCATTTCTCTCCCTAGCCAACGTAATCAGTTCCTGGTGGGTGCCAGTTTTCGTCCTTACATTAGTCCAGTGGATTTGAATCCCTTTTTTTCTCCATCAGCATGACCATCTCCTGGTAGACGTTTCTTCACCAGTCGACATTTAAAGTTTGACAATCACTTGCCGCGCTCACATTGTTTACGTTTTCGTTGCGAATGTCAATTTTTTTTAGTGGTGGACACAGAACTATCTCATTCACGATGAGTGAAACAGCATGAGATAGGAACATCCCCAGCCGACTGGTGAATGTTTTGAGAAAATTTGGCACGGCAAGTTCTTAAAGGTTCTACTGATTTTCCAACTAACTGCATTTCCTTCAATTGTCACCTCTTTTTATACCCTGTCCCATTGAAAATGGGAAAAGGGGGATCATGATGTTGTGCAAATGTATGTAACAGGCAGAAGGAAAAACTTCCGACCCGCAAAAGTATATATATTCTAGATCTGCATGAACAGCCGAGTCGATATAGCCATGTCCGTCTGTCTGTATGAACACGACGATCTCAGAGACTATAAGAGATAGAGCCACAAATTTTTGCATGAAGGTAGATGTATGCCGTAAGCAGATCGAGTTTGTTTCAGATTTGGAATCAATTCTTATGGTTTTATGCTACACTTCTGACACCCGCTGGATTACCCTTGACCCTTAATAAGTCGTGGCGCTTTTAGTATCATTTATCTTTATATGTTTATATGGTATACTAATTCAATTAAACATAGTACATACTGTTTATTCTATTCTCTATCACAATGAATATTTTTTTGTGTGTATGCGCGGTTTTGTGTGTGATGTGTGTGTGTGTGTGTGAGTCTTTGTCTTTGTTTTCTTTATTTTACGTTACAATTACAGACATTCAGATTTGGACTTATGCTAGCAATAAACTTTATTTCTTCAATAGATTTTTTCAGTTTTCGCTTTAAGAACAAAGACAGTCTTTTTGTTTGTTTTTGACAACATCCCCATGAGATGTAAAGTTTCGAGTTTGTTTTTATGCCTTGCAAGGTTTCTGTTTTTTTGCAGTGTTCGCCTTTGGCTGCCAAAGTGTTGAAAGCCACCGGATCGGATATTAATCAAGTTTTTTAACCTGTCGAAAAGATCCATAATGACAGACGTAGCTAACATTGCCTTCTCGTTTTTGATGATTATTGACATTTGATGTGGGTTTTTTTTTTTGGCCATTTATGAGCAAGTGTGTGCGTTACATGTACACGTATGTGGACTTTGATGGGTTCGAAACAAATAGGACATATGAAATGGAAAGAAAATGACTAAACGCACAAGAATGTGCACATCAAAGAGATAACAAACTAGTTCTAAGTGTTCTACCAATCAACTCCAACCCAAACCATGTGCTTGGACTTGAAGCGATTTGTAAAACATGTGTGAAAAACCTAAGTATAGAAATTAAATTAAAAATTGATTAATTCGTTTAGGTAACAATTTTCCAACAGCTCTCTAAATGATTTCAGTTAAGCGTGTTATAGCGCAAATTGCTGTCAACATCGCCGACATTGCCGCCACCAGAGGGAGAGGGTTGTTCGGCTATGAGATCGGTGCTGGACTGCGAGTAGCGACGTGACCGGGGCCAGGGCCAAGCATCACGTATACTATCGTATAGACGTTGCTGGAATGTCTTATACTCCATGTCCACTGACTGGGTATCGCCAAAATTAAAGTCAGCCACTTCCACTGTAAAGCTAAAACAAAAGAGTAAACACACAAAACAATCAGAGTTATTCCAAATGGAAAAATAACATGTAGCTTACCGATTGCGGCTCTGTATGTAGTAGGCCACGCCAAAGATAACCAGAATAACAGCCACCAATGTACAGGTGACGGGCACAACGACCACCGAAAGCTGCGACTGTCGTTTGGCTAGAAACCGGAAAAGCGAAATTAAGTCCAACCTTAGAACCTCTTATGGGTTACGCCTTATACAGACCTTCGTACATGTTTATGGTAACCTGATTGACCGTCTCCGACACTTCGTTGCGTATAAAAAAGAGTATGGCTTTGCTTTCAGAGAAGTAACGATCAAAGCTAATGAAGCACTTGTCATACTTTTCATAAATAATGCACGTCTCATTGCCGGTCACGTTGTATGGAGCTGGAGGTATGTAATGAATGATATTAGGTGTTGTGGAAAGGAATCGCTTACGGCTTACCATTGAAAGCATTTGCGCAGATTTCAAAGGGTGGCGAACCCTTGCAATTGATTTGCAATCTTAACACTTCCCAATGCTGCAACCAATTCTTACCGCTGGAGGCAAAACCAGTGACGGGATCTACAGATCAGAGAGGGAAATAGGTAGAGTTCAGAAATCGTATCGAAATGTATGATCGAAGGGTAGATTTTTAAAGAAATTATAGTTTATTCAGACTTGTTAACTTACCCTTGGATACAAGGCGTCGCTTAAAGTAGCCATATACGTTGTTAGGATCCTTTGCAATGATACTTTTGTTCACACAATTGTATGGCGGCGTCACATTTGGCAGCAGGCTCAACCGACGCACGCCCAAAGGATTGACCAAAGCTAATGAGCTGTTGTTGCTTGTATTGTTCTCCCTGAGCTGCTGCTGTTGCAGGGCAACACTTAGGTTGAGGCCAAGAAGTGCTGCATTATTATGCATGGTCTGGTTAAGATCACGTTTGGAGCGTATCGCCGGCTTGGGTGTGGTTGTGGTAGAAGTTGATGTGGTAGAACTTGTTGTGGTGGTAGTGGCAGGTGTGGTAGTAGTGGATGTGGTAGACGTGGTTGTTGTTGAAGCAGGCGTTGTTGTTGTTGTCGTCGTTGTCGTAGTCGTTGTTGTGGTGGTGGATGTTGTTGGCTCTGGTGGAGGTTCCTTGGATGCCACCACCAGCACCTCAATATCATAATATTGCTCTGCTACTGTATATATTGCTTCATAATCAAAGCTTCTCGACATGCCCAGATATGTACAGTTTTGAAACCAAAAGATTTGAATATAGTATGCATTTTTTCTTAAGAACTCCAAATCAGACGGCCACAGGGCAACGTTAATGGTCACTGGCTCCTGTGTGGATACATAATCTGTAGCTCTGACAGCACTATGCTGCATAAACTGCAGCTGGCCACCCAGTGTATCAATCAACTCGATATTTCGTTTACTCTGCGCCTGCATTAGCCAGGATATGAAGAAGAATTTCTCCACCCTCACCTCCAACTGATGCTGACCCGGTTGCGTGTTCCGCTGATTATACTCCACTGTCCAATTGCAGGTGGATTCGCTCGTTTCGATTTCCTACAAAAGAAAAATTCGAAATTAGCATATTTAATTGGCTTTCTAATCGCCCAGTTGTGACGCAAATTGATCAACAATAGCAGCTTGGAAATCACTTATAGCATTTTGCATGTGTGGGGGTGGAATCTCGCTGATGGAAAAGCGTACCAGGCACATAGGGAAAAACGTGTCAATGTATTCAAATCGTTAATCGAGCTAATTTAAGTTTTGTGAGTGCCAAAGCTTTGGTTTAAAGTCATTTAAATAAAAACTGAAAACATTCGTAATGTATTTTGGGACCTTGTGTTAGGTTTTAAATGGATGGAGAAAGTTTTAAATGAAAGTATAAATATGAATAATATAGATCAAAGAAAGATCTTACTTAGAACTACAAGCTTAAAGTTGAAGGTAGTTGAACTACTCGACTTGAACTTTCGCTTTCTGGTTTTTTATAGAAATTTTTATAGTAGAAACTGACTTATCTTCATCAAACTGCTAGCTTGCGCAAAACAAATTCTCTAGAATCATCAGAACAAATCTGCTTATCAGGTACTTTCCAAGAAAGTTCAACTATAATCGGTAATCTATAAATCACTTAGATCTAAGATTTTACATAGACCTTGCGCAATTCTCTATTTTAGAGCAAAGCTCTAACCGGCACCAAAACAGTGACCCAAAAATAACCTTAGGAACAGCGACCAAAGAGTGACCGAAACAGTGACCAAACAGGTACTAAAACAGTGAACAGAAACAGATTGCCACCAATCAATTTCACTAATTCTAACATTTATTTTAGAGCTAAGAAAATGTTTGATACGATTAGCAACAATTTATTTGGTTGAAATAAATAAATATTTAAATATATATGCCACCACAATTGACTATTATCGATTTTGAAAACTATCGATGGTGCCTACTATCGATGAGTTGCCAACACCACTGTGTGTGTGTGTTGGTGGATGATGAGCAAAATAATCCAGTCGGACTTTGCCGCTTTTCATATTCTTTTTCTAGAGAAAAAGTCACTACATATTTTTTAAAGTATGATTGAAGTTAAATGTCTATCAGGCCTGTTCCGGTTTTCACTTTCGACAAAATTTGTCGAATTCGAATTTGGTGAAGTGGTTGTTGTATAAAATTTATAAATTAAATCGGCATAAAACCTTTCATTTTGTGTTGATGCCAGTATGCCAGTATATAAAATCTTCACTACATTCTTCATTCTTGAGCTTGGAAGGCTAAAAGTCACTTTAACATGAAACCGTCCCTTCCCTGGGTTGTGCTTTTGGTATGCGTAACAACAAAAACCCATGCTAAAATACGTTCTCAAGGAAGCATTCTTTGACGGTTTCACGCCTTAACAAAAGCAAATGGAACTTATCACCTCTTGGGAACTACTTCTTTGGTGAAAAAGAAGTATGAAAGATGTGTTTTTTCATGGTGTCAGGTCCGACTGGGAAGGTTTCTGTTATGCTCTTGCTCTTACTATTCGAATTGAAAACAAGAAAGAAAGTCGGTCAAGCCCGACTATAACATACTCTGTACCAAGAAAATTTGTCTTTTGATCATAACTCGAAAACCGTTCATCCGATCTTCTTAATTTCTTTGGCGGATCGATAAGTTATCTTAATAACTAAATATGTCCAGAAGGAACAAGCAATCTATCTTCAAAACTGTGGGAGATATGACGTTTTTTCTAAATTGCGGGGGCGGGAGGGGGCGTGGCCAAAGTTGAAAATAAACTTGATCTGCCTGCAGACATAAGAAGCATATGTCCCATACATGTCAAACCTCTATCTCTTACCATCTCTGAGATCTGTGCGTTCATACGGACAGACAGACAGACAGACGGACAGGCGGACGGACGGACAGACGGACATGGCTATATCGACTCGGCTGTTGATGCTGATCAAGAATATATATACTTTATGGGGTCGGAGATGCTTCCTTCTGGATGTTACATACTTTTGCACAAACTTATAATACTCTATGTACCTTCTGTACAGAGTATAATTACACCTTATGAAAGTTACTACCTATACTTTGTTTTCTTTTGCAGCCACTGTAATTTCAAATCAGAAATGGTTATTATAATTTTGCCCAGGGCTGTAAACCGGTTTGGAACCCAACCGGTTCGAACCCGGAATTCCGACTGTCAGATTACTGTGAACCGAACCTCGAACCGAACCTCTTAAGGTATTAAAGCTGAACCTGAACCTGTTCCGAACCTATAATTTCGGTTTGGTTCAACAATTATTAAAGACATGAAAAAAGTTGACCTATTTCCCAGCAACTTTTTCTCTTATCATGATGGTTCTGGAAGACTGAGTCTTACAATCGGCAGGAAGGTTTAATGTAAGCATCCATAAAAATGTTCAGAATTACCAATAGAATCCCTAGCCTCTGTTTTTTAAGATCCTTTTCTCCAAAGCTTACTGAATTATTCACAAAATAAGAGCTTAACATTACTGTGGAAACACTTTTGTTACGGAAATCGACGCAATATCCTTGCAGTTTATTTCGTTTTTAGGTCGATTACTATATTAACTTGTATTAAGCATGGGCTGAACCAAGGTTCGAACCAAAACCGTTGCCCAAAAACCTTGAACCTCAAGATTCTGAACCTGAACCATTTTTAAATTTTGGTTCGAACCCGCGAGCCGGAGCTCCCAAAATATTTTTGGGTTTGCAGCTCTGATTTTGCCCAGAAGTTTGCAACGCATAGAAATATTCATTTCCGTCCCAATAAACCATATATATTCTTGATCAGAATGACGAGCTGTGTCGATTGAGCTTTGTCCATCCGTCTGTCTGTTTCTACGCAAACTAGTCTTTCAGTTTTGTAAGCTATCGAGCTGAAATTTTGCACAGAGTGTTCTTTGTGCTGCACTCTACTAATTTGTCGAACCAACCGGATCGGTTGACTATATCTCTATATCAAACTATGTATTCCTAGGTTTTCTATACCTTTTTATAATTCTGCCAAGTTTGATGAAAATCGGAAAACTTGATGGTACAGCTGTCATACAAAAGACAGGACTGAATAATAGTCTTAGTTAAAAAAAACCTTTTTTGATTTTAATGATAGCATCCTGAAATTGTGTATTTGTGTAAATTTTTTGTCCAAATCGGATGACTATATCATATAGCTCCCATACGAACGATCGGTAGGAAAATGGGTTGATGTGGGAAAAGGATTATTTTTTAAAATATTTAAGCGAGCACTTGCAAGGGTATATAAACTTTGGACTAGACAAAATAAGCTTCCACAAATCCGGTTTTTAGACCAATTATGTAAAACATTTGGACACGTATTTTCGGAATTTCGGAAAAACTGCACTCAAAAAATTAGACAAGTGATACTCTGAATGATTTGTAAAATCCTCCCGAAAGGAGATGAATATACTTTTTAAATGTTTTGAATGGAAATTAATTTCTGTTCAGAAATTTTTTCAACAAATCTGAAATTAATTTCTGTTCTGAAATTTATTCAACAGATCTACTAATTTATAAGGTCTAAAGCCACAAATCGATTCAGTTTTGCTTGAGCCGGCATAATTTTTAATTTTTTGTTAGCCCATTGTGCCACCCTACTGAGTTACAACTCTGCTAGCAGCCCAATTTTCCGAACGAATGTCAGGACCTTAGTGGGTTCTAGGTTACTAATCTTGTTGGGGTTTAAGGGGTTCCAAATGAAGTCCTGTTACAAATGTTTGGTTTAAGTGGAACTGACAACAAGAAGGATAATGTAAAGGAAGTCTCAGCGGTAGTTATAAAAGTTAGTAACTAAAATATAGCTGACATACCGATCGAACTTACATTATTTGACATTTTTGAGTTATTTTCATAAAACTTTTTAACTAAAAATTTGTGCTATGAATTAGCAATATGAATTTGCGTATTAACAACGTATTTCCCCTTTGTAAAAACGATTGTTTTCAAATGGGGCGTATGCCTGGAATGACTAAGCAGTGATAATACCAACTAAGCTGAAGTTTTGTGTTTTTATTTTGTATACCTTTTCATGACCCATGCCATCTTTCCAGATGAACTTGTAGGTTGACTTGTGGGCGGGTTGACCATCCTCAAAAAGGGTGGCGCTTATATTTACGCTTGTACCAATTAGCGCCTGATCTGGGGCCGTTATCCGTACACTGGAACCAGCAACTAAAAAAGAAATAGAAAAACAATATTATTTGTAGTTGTTGTTGAACTCAATTATTGATTAAAGTTGCAGTTGCTGCATACCTGTTTGTAGAACAACGTAGAATATTAACGTTTTTGTTGCCCAACTAGTTGACATGATCGAAATGTGTCGCTTGGGATTTCCGTGCTATGCTAATTATGGAAAATAAATCACTCTGACAGAGTCCACCCCCAACTCTGCCTCACTTCTCGGCCCAGCGAGCGTAACAAACAAAAAAAAATATAAAACAAAACACAGAGACCAGATTTTCCTCTATATCTAAGCACCCCACTCTTTTGGCCTATACCAGGAGACGTTGAACACGGTTAATTGCTTTTCATTTGATTATCGACTTGTTTTCTTCTGCTCGCACAACATTTGCAAAAATATTAGCTATTCTATTGCGTTCCCAGCAAATTCTTACAATTCTGCAGTTTTGCAATGAATGAGTCGCAAATTAGAGATGAGCCATTGTTGATGTGCTCGTGACTCAGTCATAGAGATGGCCAGCCAAGAAGGGATTACTGTGAAGTGAAAACTGTTCGTGATTTGATAAGTAACAGTTCTACCTGCTTTACGAAAGGATCAGTGGTTTAAGTTTTCATTTGACAAATATATAACCAAAGAGAAAATGGTAAGTGAAAGTGATTTGAAGACGAAGAGTGGCAACGCTGCTCCAATGTTTATTAGAGATGCTGTATTACCTACTTATTTTTATTCGAATAATCCAGAACCAATCGGTTTCTGAGTACATTGGTTGAACAGGAGCTCACAATTTGCCCTCTCGATTTTAAATCCGAAAATACTTCAGTTCACATATATGACATTTTTCACAGAGCAATTGTACAGTGGTGTCAGCAACTCAGACTTATGTCATTTTGTCATTCTTTTTTTAGCGTGGAATAATCTAATTTAAAAACGCATTCACACCATTTTAAGTGACTCACAGTCTGGCAGCCCCACCCTTCCTAGTTTGGTCACACTCTTAGCTCCCGCGGGATGGCAACTCTGCCAATTTTATTTAAAAATTAACGACTCGTTTCGTTTAGTTTATAATGTTTAAAATACTAAGTTCGTTTTATTCGTTAGTTGTAAATATTCCATATATGTATGTATGCATATATATGTGTGCGTAAGTGTATATGTTAATATTTGAAATAAACTTAATAGTACAAATGAAATAGACAACGAGATGAAAAAAGCAATAATTACTTTGGGATAAGCACAAAATACTTGAAAGACAGAGAGGACAAAGTGTCCTTCATCGAATGCATCTACTTCTTCTTGCTCTTGCCCAGCGTAAGTGTATGATGTGCCGTGGCCAGCTGCTGTTTGCGCCGCTGAAAGTCCAAGTAGTCCTCCTCGAGTGCCTTTCTAGACTCCTCCAGCTTTCGCTTCTCCTCAGCATGATCCCGTTTCAATTTCTCGAACTTGGCATGCAAATCTTTCTCGCTCTCCTTTAGCTCCGCCTCCTTCTCCTTGACGCGCTGCACGAACATCTGACGTACCTCCTCTTCCTTGGACTGCAGTTCGGCCAGATGGTTGGAGCGCTTGGCTTCGAATGTCTGCTGGAACGAAATCGGTTTGTTATCGCTGTCCACATCGCTGAAACCCATTTGCTCCAATCGCTTTTGTCGGTACAGCTCGTAGTGTCGTGTGTGGGTCTTCTCCCGCATGTCCTCCATGTTGGTGCGGATAAGCATCTCGCGCAGCTTGACGAAATCGCAATGCGTTTCGTTCTCAACCTGGACTGTACCCCAGGGATACTGACGAGCGCGTATCAGCTTGTTGCCCACCTTGATGAACTCGGTGCTGCCCACGACAGCAAACGGAATGTGCGAGTTCATACTGGTGTTTGTGTCGGCCACCGTCTCATCGTCGGTGGGGAATTGATAGATGTGCACACCATTGGTGTTAAGCTCCTGAATGATCTTGGCCTTGAAGCGCTGCAGTTCGACTTTGGAAATGGTGTCGGCCTTGGCTATAACCGGAATGATATTGACCTTGCTATCCAGCTTCTTCATGCACACCAAATCCAGCGACTTCAGGCCATGCCCTGTAGGACAGATGAAGTAGAGACAAATGTGAATGCGGCTGTCGTGGCAGGAGACCAGCGATCGTTTGATCTTTAGCTCCTCCTGCAAGTAGTTCTCAAACTGGGCATCGATATAGTCCACCACAGCCTTAAACGAATCGTCCTTGTTGATCTGGTCGCCATAGCCAACTGTGTCGCAAATGGTCAGCTTCAAGCGGACATTGCTCTCCTGCAGTTCATATGTGTGGGCCTTCAATTTGACACTGGGCAGGGTATGGGGACTCGGTGTGGACTCGAAGCTAGTGTTGAACAGCGTGTCCATTAATGTGGATTTGCCCAGGCCAGTCTCGCCTAAATGCGGGAGGGAGAAACGAAAAATGTCAGTACTCAAGTGTTTTTCAATTGGTGTCAGGGTGAAATTATAGAAAGCAGCATTCAAAATCGATTGCTAGACACTCTGCACATATTAAGCATATCACAGCCAGGGACGGATTGAGAACCCAAAAGGGCAGCCAGCAAATGTTAAGAACAATAGAACACAGACAGAAAAGTAGACTCAAGGGACAGGTAGCCAGCATTGCATTGCAATGACTCATGGAGCTGGAATTGCACTCATTTGGCTTCAACTTCAATTCATGTCGTGTCCGTTGATTCACTCTGCCGCATACACACACACACACACCCACACAGAGAGAGAGTATACACACCAATGCACATAACGTTGAAAACGAATCCGTTTTGAACGCTTTTGTTGACCAACTGATCCGGCAGGCTATCGAATCCCACATGGCCCGACTGCTTAAGAGTGCGTAAGTGCACTTCTTTTTTATTAATGAAATCAACTTCTGCAGACATTCTGAATCGTTTAAATCGTTTCTTATAAAGGCGTCGCCAGCAAGTATCAAAAATCAAAACTGATAGAGATGGGCAGTTGAGGGTGGACTAGGGAGGAGCACGTGATGGCTGTGATTGAGCACGGTGACAGTTACTTGCAAGTGGTATTCCCGAAAGAGATTTGTAATCGATTTTGATCGGCATCGTACATCAGCTGTTGACAGCTGAAATGTGCATTGCGTCCAGATAACTTCAGGTTTGAGTCTGATTAAGACTTGGTTTGTCGGGAACAAAAAGGTGTCTTTAATGGGTCATAGAGGAAAATAAACTGTAAAAAACGCTAAAGATGGGCCAAGAATTTTCATTTTATTAATGTAATTTTTAGATATTCCTCTGTCTGATGAAGTTCTTTGTCCTCATCATCATTCCTTTTTTTATTTCTGCTTCCTCTTTAATTTTTATGTTATATTTTATAATTATTTTAATAAAAAAACTCGCAGTTACAATTATCATAAAACGAGCTGGCACTCTGCCGAGCACTTGTCAGCGTGCATTTGTGGTCGGGTGGCAACGCTGTTCTTGCTGATGTGTCTTCCAGTTGTCAAATAGAACGAGGAGACAAAAGTTTATTCAAGTCTTCAGCAATTTTTCTATTTAATAATCCACAATCATGTCGAAAGACACAAATCCCAAGGAGGCCGTAATCAAGGCAGCCTATGCCGATGTTCACAAGTTTGGCAACAATCGCGAGTTCGACAAGGCCGTTAAGGCAGTGAATCGCAGTAAGTTTTCACTTTCTCTCGCCCTTTGATTAAACATTTATTTTTGCTTTTTGCCTCAGTATTGGGCGTAGCGCCGGATGATCCAACGGCTCTGCACTGCAAGGTTGTCTGCCTGGTGCAGTTGTCCAAGTTTGACGAAGCTCACAAGTTCATTGAGAAAAATCGTCTGGCCACCTCGCTGATCTTTGAGAAGGCCTACTGTGAGTACCGCCTGAACAAACAACAGCAGGCGCTCAAAACGATTGACGATGCTGCAGTGCAGCCGCTGCCCGCCAATCTAAAGGAGTTGCGCACCCAAATCCTTTATCGCCTGGAACGCTTCGAGGAATGCCTGGACTCTTACAGGGACATCATTAAGAACACCAGCGATGAGTATGAAGACGAACGACGCACCAATTTAAGTGCAGTGGCTGCCAATTTAGCCCTGGACAAGACCAAGGATGTGCCCGAGGTGCCGGAGGATACGTATGAGCAATATTTTAATAGCGCCTGCATACAATCCAATCGCCAAAAATATGTGGAGGCCGAACGCAAGCTGCGCACCAGTGAGAAGCTGTGCCGTGAGTTTCTTGAAGAGGAGGGCGCTTCTGAGGAAGAAATTCTCGAAGAATTGGATGTAATACGTGTGCAGTTGGCCTATTGCCTGCAGTTGCAGGGCAAGGTCAAGGAGGCCAGCACCATATATGCAGAATGCTTGCGTCACAAGCCCAAGGATGCGGCACTGGTGGCTGTGGCCAGCAACAATGCGGTGGTTATCAACAAGGATCAGAATGTGTTCGATTCTAAGAAAAAGATACGCGCGGCCATGGCCGAGGCCTGCGAGCCAAAGCTAACGTCGCGCCAGAAGCAAGTGATTGCACTGAACAACTGCCTGCTGGCCCTCTACTCGGGTGCCAGTGATCAGGTGCATCAGCTCAGTCAGAAGTTGGCCCAAAACTATCCACAGGTGGAGTTCGACGCTCTGTTGATACGCTGCAGTCAGCTGGGTAAGGACAAAAAACACAAGGAGGCCATCGAGCTGTTGCAAAAGTTTGCCATTGCCCACAAGTCGCACGAGTTTGTCAGCAAGTTTGCCATCATCCAGCTGCAGTTGTTGCAGGTAAGAGTGGAATTTTCCTCCTAAATTTTTGTTCTAATCCTGCTTCGTTTTCCTCCATTACAGGGCAATCGCAAAGATGCCATTGAGACGCTGCTCTCATTGGGTGAGGCGAAATATAAGCCGGGTATAGTCTCCGCTCTGGTCTCTCTCTATCTGGGCACGGATAACAAACCAGCGGCCTCGGCTTTGCTGAAATCGGCCGTGGACTGGTACAAGCGTAACAACGTAAGCAGCGGCGATCTGTCCGACATGTGGCGTCAGGCGGCCGAGTTTCATTTGCGTGGCGGAGCCTCGGAGACTGCAGCCAGCTCACTGGAGGAACTGCTTAAGCTTAAACCGAACGATATGAAGGTTTTGGCCCAGCTGGTCATTGCCTATGCCCAGTTTAATCCCAAGCGTGCCCTCGAGATAAGTCGCAAATTGCCCAAGTTGGAGACACTAACCACAGCCTCGGAGATCGATGCGCTCGAGGCCGCCAATTGGGTAATGTCCGCCAAGGCGGCTAAGAAGTCAGCGAACGCCAAGATCGAGCCGTCCCCCAGCACTCCAGTGGAAAAGAAGAAGAGTCAGCATCGCAAGCGCAAGGGCAAACTGCCCAAGAACTACAATGCCGAGGTGGGACCCGATCCAGAGCGCTGGCTGCCCAAATATGAGCGTACCGGCTTCCGCAAGAAGCGCGGTGGAGCGCGAGCCAAGGACATTATCAAGGGCTCGCAGGGCATGGCTACTGGAGCAGCTGATCAATAGTAAGTAGCAAAGAGTCAGCCAACAATTCAGAAATTGCATCTTATCTTTTTTTCCAGCGATATGTCGAACCGCGTCAATCTAAGCAAGCAATCGCCCGCTACGCCCGTCTACCAGGAGACCACACCTGGTCCCCGGCAACAGCATCGCAAGGGTGGCCACAAAAAGAAGAAGGGCGGTCGCTTCTAAAACGTTTTATACTCATTCAATAAACTTAAACTGGTTAATGCTTGTATCGTTAAGTATGTAATTTACTCCTCATTGTCATCATCGGCGGCTTTCTTGTTGCTTGCACCCGGAGGCGGAGGCGGCGGTGCCTCATCCCGTCGCGTGTCATAAGAATGATAATGCAATGTGCTCAGCCAGTCCAGCAAATTACGCTCCTCCGCTTCGGTCTTGTAGATTTGCTTAAAGATTTGCTCCTCGATAAACTCTCGCACCTGAGTCTGCTGATCCTGCCATGTCAATGGATTGTGCATGCCATCCTTGCCATAACGATCGTTGTAACGCTCATAGTGTACTGTGTCCAGCACCAAACCCAGGCCTGGCGCCATGGGCAGATCCAAACGCTCCTCGGTTAGGGCTCTCTCCAGGGTGCTAGTCGTGGTGTTGCCCCGCACAATGGCTATGGCCAGACCAACCATTTTGCGTATCTGATGGAGCATAAAACTTTGACCCTTCACCTGCAATGTGACAAACTCAATGGCTTGTGGACTCTGGAAGGGGGCGCTGCAGGTGAACGACATGATGAACCGCTTAGCCGAGGGATCTAGAAAGTTTCTAAAAAATGCAAGCAATTTAGTTAGAAGAGACACAAATTCGGATAGGTCGGTTCAAAGGGCAAGCGAACTGCATACAAATAAAATTCCTACTTCAACTGATAGATTCTTTAGGCTCTCAGGCCAAATCGCTAGCGTGCAGACTTCAAAAAGACTTGCGGTAAGAAATATTGGAAGGCACCCATACCAAATCAACCTCCTTAAGATACAACGAGTGCCTGAGTGTAAGGATATAACAGGATTCCTTGATATAACAACACCCATGTGATTCACCCCTCAGCCAAAGTGAGACGTTATTCTGAACCAGAAGGCAGTAGACATTTTGCTGAAGTGTCTTCGGGATTCTGGTCACAATATCATGCTAGAACTGG
>JAWNNO010006365.1:0-68619 GCA_035044985.1 Lordiphosa fenestrarum | reverse complement strand
GTGCAAAAGTAACTTTTCGATCCGCCAAAGGAATGAAGAAGATGGCTGAACGGTTTTCGAGTTATGATCAAAAGACAAAATTTCTTGGTACAGAGTATGTTATAGTCGGGCTTGACCGACTTTCTTTCTTGTTCTTCTTCAGAAATGATGTCGATTTCTGGACTTGCGTCTTCATCATCCAAAAATACTTTTGCACGTTTTCTGTTGCGAATGGTTGGCAAAGTTTCAGGAATGTTGCATCCTCTTGCGACAAGTTTACATTCACTCAGAATGAGACCCCATCGATTTCGTATAAACTGCAAATCTGAAAGGAGAGCATTCAGATTGTCAATTTTAACGTCTATTGTAGTTTCTCTTGTTCTCTTTTTTTTTGGTTTCTCTTTAAGTTTTCGCCAAAAATCCGGGCCCCCCTCAGAAGTCCGGGCCCGGGGGGAAACACCCCGGTCCCCCCCCCCCCACCGAACCGGCGGTTCAAAAACTGTCTGAACCGCACCAGTACTTGTACAGGGTTGCCCATATTCGACGGACCCATGTTTTTTTTAAAAAAATCAAAGAAAAAAATAAAAATTTGGCGGTTGGCAATCTTAATCATTTAATTTGTTCCAAGTAGATTTGTTTACATCAGTTTTTGAATATGATATCTCTCAAATGGCCGCCTCTGGCGTTGATGGCGTATTGTGCCCTTTTTGCAGCATTTTCCATCGTTTTCGCCAGAGGCAGCATTTCGGCCGGAATAGCGGCTATTTCTTCACGAATGTTGTCCTTGAGCTCTTCTACGGTCCTTGGCTTGTTAACGTAAACCTTTGACTTCAAATATCCCCACAAGAAGAAGTCAGGCGGCGTCAAATCGGGCGAACGCGGTGGCCAGTCCAAATCACCACTTTTCGACATCAAACGGCCCGGAAACAATTTCTTCAGAAAATCGATTGTTATGCGACTTGTGTGCGGTGGAGCGCCGTCTTGTTGAAACCAGAACTGCCTCATACGCTTTCGACGAATAATTGGCATCACAAAATTGGTCATCATGTCGCGATAACGCTCCTGGTTGATGGTAACAGCATGGCCATTTTCATTTTGGAAGAAAAACGGCCCAATGACCGTTTTCGCACTAACGCCGCACCAAACTGTGACTTTTTCGTCATGAAGAGGCACTTCTTGAATCTCCTGAGGATTTTCAGTGGCGTAAATACGGCAATTTTGCTTATTTACGGTCCCATTCAATGTGAAATGGGCTTCATCGGACATGATAATTTTGTTCCAAAATTGACTTGTTCTGTTGAATGTAAATTTCAACTATTTCAGAGCGCTCGCGTGGCGTGTATTGTTCCATGGTAAAAATCTGCTTGGACTGACGCTTCAAACGCGGTATGTCATTAAGCGATCTGACATCTCTGTCAAAAGTTATGGCGTTGCCAGATGGGTCCGTCGAATATGGACAACCTTGTATTTGACTGTAGCCTTAAGTTTTTAATAATTTCCATTTTATTGTAATTTCATCAGCCAAATCTTGCTCTGTATATTGTACATCAAGGTTCATGTCCCTCCAGATATCATTTGCTAACTTTTTTAATATTCTTCTTCCCGACTGCTTTCAAAGGTCCGATGACACGAAATGCGCATGGCCAGTGCCTTCATACTTGATACTTGATGTGAGATTTATGCACTGGCCTCGCCGTACATTTTGCGGTTGGCGTCTGATTAAATCCGATTGTTATACCTTATATATTTGTGTGAGAAATTATCGAAATATTTGTAAATATGCATGGGAAACGGTTGACATTTCTCTTTCCCTAAAATATTTCGGGCAGCGCGTGTCGTCACGTAATTGTTGATGAATATTCAATGGCCATTCAATTGACATTTCCAAACCAAATAAAAACACACACAAAATATGTATAAATAATAATAACCAAGTTTTTGAACTTACCATTTTTTTTGTTTTGTTTGTTGTAATTTGAAGCTGGCGTCTCAAAATTAATAACTTCTAAGACGATTTAACTGCAAGAAAGAGATTTTTTGTTATGTTTAATAATCGCCGCTCCGAGGGTCGTTATGAGAATTATTATCAAACACACGGAAAGTTGTTTGGCGGCAGCTGGTCAGCCTCGCCCTCGGTAATTGTAGACGACTCTCGCATATTGAATGACAATATTAAATCAGATTGTAAGCATATGTTATGCAACAACTAGTGGACCCTAGTGAACGGTGATGACGAGTTCATTAAGCCAGATTCGTTCCCTTTGGGCTGCCACGTCCATTTCGGGGGGGTCTGACCCAGTCACTTGCCACGATTTGTCGCGCATGCCTAAACAATTTAAATGACCAGTTTTTAAATTTAAAGTACGCAGTCATTTTCAGTTGCATTTGTGGTTTCCAATTTTTGGTTTTTTGGTCTCTCAGTGTCGCAAATTGTGGCCACATGCCACGCATTTTAATTGGCTGAAGAAGGCGTGTTTGTCCTTGCCATGGCCAAAACACACTGCTGGAAACGTGACTATGTAGAGAGCAGCCCGATTTGATTGCAGGAGTCGGCTGAGGTGTCAAAAATTATCAAGCACAAACCATCTGACCTTAAATGGAGCTGGGAGCTGATGTCTGTACAATCACAGGAGCCCCGAGTTATGTACATAAATTAGTGAATTGTCGTTAAACCAGTTGGAAGCGACTGAGGGATGCATGTTAAGCGTTTGATCTATAGGTTGGCTTTGATTTGTGTAACTGGCACTGAAGGTGGAAATGGAAATCTAAACTAGAACTAAAAGGCAATTAAATTTGAATATAGAAAAACGACTCTGCAAATTATTTGTGTTTATTTTTTATTTTCTGAATTACTTAAATGATGCAAAACTATTTTTAAATACTTGATATTCTTGTTACAAAAAACATTAGAGGGGTCGATTGGTCATTTTAACCAGCTTTTGAAGAGTTCAGTGTTCAAAGTTCCAAGTCAATCGTGAGATGAGAACTGCGGATGTAACTGGCACAGGTGTTGGTGAGACGATCTAGTGAACTAGCCATGGTCGCTGCTCTACTCTTGACAGAGCTCTCTACAGACTCTTTACACTAGTTCCTATAAATATGTTGCAATTTCTCAACTTCTTAATATAGCTGCTATTATGTCAGATAAACTTAGATTTTGCTCTGTTATATGTGGGCTTATGTGACAGATGGCTCTATATAGAAGACATGAAGTCGGCCCTATATCCTATAAAACAACATGGCTTGGAAAACTTAAAAGCTTCGCATCGCTTGTTGAGAGTTCATCAGAAAGACTCCTAAAGACCGACCTATGCCAGAGCAAATTCAGCGAGAAATATCTCATTCGAATTCATCTTTGATTGTCAAGAGACAACATAATGAGCAACCTTAAAGGAAAAGGCAAGTAAGATATAATAATCAGGTAACATATTATCACTGTGCTTATCTGGATCAAGCAACAAAAGCAATACAGAACAGACCAGTACATGGGCATTTGTTGGCTTCTCTAAAACAACTCCAAGTGTAAAGTTATTCTTGGTAGAAAAGCTCCAGCAGCCATTTCCACTACTAAATGACGCTGTTTTATATATCCTACTGTCCCTGTCTACTATGTAAGTAACTACCAACTATCTGCGAGCAAGTATTTAGAGTTTTGACACAATAATAAGTAGAATGAAAAGAAGCTGCATAACAAATTCACTGCAAACAAGTAAAAAAGTCGATCAGGCCCGACTTGTTATATACTTAGTACCAGCGAAAGTGTATGCTCAATATGAATAGATGCAGTTGCAGCTGAAAGCAGCTCCCCTACATTCCATTGCTCATAACTGGACTCTCGTTCATCCCATCTTCACCAAAAAACTTTGATTGCTGAATATGTCCAGAAGGTACGAGCCATCCATCTATTATACTGTGATAAATATGACGTTTTAGACAACTTTCGGTGGCAGGAAGGGGCTTGACAAGCTTGAGAGTAAACTTGTTCTACCTACAACTAAAAGAAGTCTAGGTCCCATACATGTCGAACCTCTTTCTCTTACCAACTCCAAAATCAATGACATGGCTTTATCGACTCCACGGTTGATGCTAATCAAGAATATATATCCTATAAGGGTTCGGAGATGCTTTTTTGTGGCTGTTACATGCTTTCGCATAAACTTAATATACCCTGTGAAGCTGGAAAAGAAACTTTAAGGACTGGAAAAGACAGGAAAAGTAACGTACAATGCCTTCCAACAGTGATATTTAAAAGAGAGGTAAGAAGTGCCCTATATATGCCCCACTCAGTATGGCATCTACAAGTTGTCAGCAAGTCGGACATTTATATCTAATCTATATATCCCGTCCTATCCTATCCTATCCACAGCAATGGTAGGACCAGAACCCCATTGTGGCATAAGCCAACATATCATTAAGGAACTCCTTAGATAAGAAGAGAATACGCTTAGAACAGCCTACGCGCAAAAGCATTAATTGTGAACCACAGCCCTAAAAAGTCAGGAAATTAATCCAACAAGGAAAGAATACCTGACAGGATTCTGTATGGATTGGGTATAACAAACATCCAACTATGCAGATTCTGTGAATAGATGTAGTAGTACTCCGAACATCTATAAGCACACTGCGATGCTTTGGCGAAAACAGATTTGGGGAACACAGTTTACACCCCAACAAGATAAGTTGCCTAGAACCCACGAAAATCAAAGGCATTCGTGCAGGAAACTGGACTGCTAGGAGAGTTGTAACTCAGTAGAGACACAATAGACCAAGTCTGGTCGCCGGGCGATATATTTCCAACAACTAATAATAGTTCTAGCCAATTCTATCACAATTTACCGATCTCCAGATCGAAAGCCCTTTAAAGGGTGAAGAGGACGTGGGTATCCTTTACAGTTTTCCACTTAATAAAGTGTTTTATTTGAATGTATAAAGTATATATATATAAAGTATAATATATATATAATATATAAAGTCCTTTAAGTCCAATCGTTTATACGAAAATCTCTGGAGATTATTGGGACACCTTCCTGATAAAACAATATTTGTAAAAGAAACCTACAAGTTGTTCTTTTTTAGGATGCCATTTTGAAAGTATTTATCCCAATAATATGTCCGACCCCATAAACTATATATATTCTTGATCAGCTGAGACGAGCTGAGTCGATTGAGCTTTGTCCATCCGTCTGTCTGCCTGTTTCTACGCAAACTAGTCTCTCAGTTTTAAAGCTATCGAGCTGAAATTTTGCACAGAGTCTTCTTTTTTGCTGCACACTACTAATATGTTGAAGCTGACCGGTTCGGATGACTATATCTCATAGCTCCCATAGGAACAATGGGTCGGAAAACTAGTTTTAGTATGAAAAACTTTTTTCTTTTCAATGGAAACGTTTTCAAACCTTGTATTCATAGGTTTTCTATGCTTTTTTATAATTCTACCAAGTTTTATCAAAATCGAACAACTATATGGTATAGCTGCCATATAAAAGATAGGTCTGAAAAACAGTCTTAGTTAGAAAAACTTTTTTGTTTTTAGTAGAAGCATCCTGCAATTTTGTATTTGTTTGTTTCACATGCTTTCGCATAATTTTACAAATTTTTGGCCAAATCGGATGACTATATCATATAGCTTCCATACGAACGATCGGTCGGAAAATGGGAAAAAGAGTTTTATTTTTAAAATATTTAGGCGAGCACTTGCAGGGGTATAAAAACTTTGGCACAGACGAAGTTAGCTTAGTTTTCTCGTTCTATAAGAACTCGAAAATGTTTTTGAAATTTGGTAAAGAATTTATTGTGAAAGCAACTGGTTTCAACTTGAGTTCTTATACGGCCTAATCATTTGTGTTAAGCCATTCTTAAAAGCATTTATAGGCTAGAAGTAACAGTTTATATACCAAAATAGTTCTTTATAAATATTTGCTATTCTTTTCAAGTATTCTATTCCTATGAAACTTTATCAGCATCTTGTGTCTAATTCAATTATATAAGTCAGCATCCTCCAACAACAAAAATATATATATAAAAAGGTACACACAAATTTATGCACATAAGCAAAAATTCAGTGGCCTACACCCAACTCCGCTAAGTACCCACAATTAACCCAGCAAGTAAATGTTTCCGGCACATTAAAAGCCAAAACTACTTACAGACCACACACCAAAAAAACAAAAACAAAACTATATGGCAAATGCATGGAAGGTGTTTAAGACCGAAAATATTTTAATATGGTTTGCATTTAAAAAGGTCGGTAACCAAACCAAACCATTTTCCCTTCCCTTTTTTGGGCGGCTTATCTCTTATTTTGACAAATTTCCACCAAAAAAATAAAGTGTTTGCGGTGCGTGCGAAAAACGAAAACGCCTCCTGCAATTGATTTATTTATTTGCATAAATTTAACACGCCTGCGACAGCTAGCTGATATTTTGTTCGTAGTTGGGTTGAGCCTCAGCCTGCTGCTGCTGCTGCGGCTGCTGCCTCTGGGCAATAAATTGTCTGCATTGTTGCATGCAAGTTTGTGACTGAAGTCTTTTGACTTGTCTCCTTTTCGTGTTTTTTTTTTGGTTTGGTTGTTGTTTGAGCACACTTCACAAGAACTTCACCGAATCGTGTTGACACAGTTTTTTACATATTTAACATCATCAAAATTGACACTGGAGACGGAGACGGAGGGGGGGACACATACTTTTGTTTTGTTTACTTGGCTGCGAACGATTTCCTGACCGGGGTTAGCGCAAAAGCGTGACAAAACACATTGGAGACACGGGCCACACTGAATCCAGCGAATGTGGTAGCATCAGCAGCAAGTCTCCGTCACCGGGCGGCTCTGCTGGCCATCAGCTGGTCGAAACACGAACACGACGAAACGAACAGCCGAACGTTCAACACCTGGGCGGCGGTGTTCGTGTCATATTTTCATTGTGTGTTGCACAAGCCAGTTTTTCTCACATGTGTCTGGCAACATGTTGCTAAGGCCTGCCATGTTGCTAAGGCTAATTTAATTATTGTATATTCAATTTTATTGAACATAACACAAATACAAGTAATTGTGATGAGTCAGGCTTAAAATTAAAATAACTAATTTATATTTAATTGTATTTATAACGAATTTCGACACTGACCTGGCGTTTTTATGGCGCCTGTAAAGGACTCGTTAGCAGTGGCAACTTCCCATACCTTTTTTTTGCTGAACATCTGAAAGCTGGAGATTTTACTTCCTTTGTCATATGAATCATATGAGTCAGCCTTGTCTTATAATTTAGGAGTTTTCTTAGCTGATTCAGTTCCTTACCACCTCAGGACTTCTGTATATGACTTTTACTTTTCTGGTAATTTTAGTTTTTTTCTATTCAATCTTGATTTCCGTTTCATTATACCCGTTACTCGTAGAGTAAAAAGGGTATACTAAAGTCGTGCAAATGTATGTAACAGGCAGAAGGAAGCATCTCCGATATCATAAAGTATATATATTCTTGATCAGCATCAACAGCCGAGTCGATATAGCCATGTCCGTCTGTCCGTCCGTCCGTCCGTCTGTATGAACACCTAGATCTCAGAGACTAGAAGAGCTAGAGCAACCAAATTTTATACGTAAGCTAGTATTGTCTGTAGGCAGATCAAGTTTGTTTCAAATTTTGGCCACGCCCCCTCCCGCCCCCGCCATAAAAAATATTGAATAACTCCCACAATTTTTAAGATAGCGAGCTCAGATTTTGCAGTGTAGTCTATGTGGCCAATATCTACAATCTCACAAATTTTCAAAAGATCGGATAATAAATGGCCGAGTTAAAAAAATGTTGCATACTTATCCGAGCTGAGCTGAGTAACGGGTATTTCGAAGTCGGGCAGGGCCGACTTTAACTTACGTTCTCGTTTTTCTATTGCTGAAATGGAATCTGCATTGAACTTCGTACACTCAGAGAAAAGTTATAGAATTTCATACTTGGTTCAAGAATGTTCGATTTCAGAAGTTCGATAAGAATGGAAATTATTGATACAAGAGCGAAATTCTTGATTCAAGTATGAACTTTTGATCCCGGTTTTCTTCTTCAATACTTGAACCAAGTACTAGACATCTTTCATTCTCTCATTCTCAAATCCAGTATGAAAATTCTTGAATCAAGTACTAAACACACTCAACTTCAAGGTTGCTTATTCTTGAATCAAGAGCATAGTGCATTGTCAAATACCGAGAATGTTCTTTCTTGTATCGAGAGTAAGGTGGTTTACTCTTGAATCAAGAGCTTCACAATTTAAAATCATTTGTTTTTTCGATTTTGTTTAAATTAATTTCTACACAGAGAAAAAAAAGGATATTAAAATATTTCGATTGGATGATTTCTGGTATCCATTTGGTCGGCTTATGTCTAAAATATTCTTCGGAGCTTTAAATCATCCAAAGGATATGGAAACTGATGATCATTAGGATGATTTTGCAGCTCCGCTTTATGATTAAAAGGATATTAGAGACATATCCATTCCAAATGGATCTGGATGTGTAGGAAAATTAATTGTTAAGCGGAATACACAACGCCACAAAGCAGCCTCATGCTTTGCCTGTCAACTGTCAGTCGAACAGCCGTCTCTACCTGGCAGCAATGCCATAACTGTTTGGGAATCTTAAGGCAACATGAGTCCAAAAATCACCCACTCAACGCTCTCCCATAAAAAACGATACAATGAGAGCGGACCCAACGCTACTCTCTCAAATGAGCTTGCTCTCCTCTGTCTTAGTTTCTTTATCCCCACTCCTTTCGCCTAAAAATACCAAGCTGAGAACGAATTTAGCTCGATTTCAAATGCGAAATTCTTGAAAATTCAAAAAGGAATATGTATGTTTTTTAAGAGCGTTCGTTCTGCTTTTTGCAGGGTGTAGGACTGTGTTCTTTATATATAGGAATACTTTTGTCCCAGATTGAGATTCATACAGAGATACCGAAAGCATTGAACTCATTTAAGAATAAGAATAAGAATCATATGTTCATACACTTCGAACCTCTATCTACTATATCTAAGATCTGTTTTTCTACCCTGATCCCATAAAAAAGGGGAAAAGGGTTATCATGAAGTTGTAAGTTTGTCTGTAAGAGGGAGAAGCAAACATTTCCGATAACATAAAGTATATATATTCTTGTTCAGCATGAACAGCCGAGTTGATATAGCCAGGTCCGTCTGTCTGTCCTTCCGTCTGTCTGTATAAACGTGTCTATCTCAGATAGAGCCACAAATTTTGGCATGAAGGTAGGTGTATACCGTTCGCAGATCAAGTTTGTTTCATATTTGGTAACAGAGTTGAACCTCATGCGCTGCCTTGAAGAACTCCTGCTCGAATCAGCTTCTTTGCTGAGAAATGACTTCATCATTAGGTAGATTTGAGGGAGTGGGCATTACCTTAAGTCTAGAGAGAGGATTGCCTTGCGAGGCTCGGTCAAATGCCTGCGGAATATCCAAACTATCACTCTGAACTCTGACAAATGGAGAGTAGAGCAAAATGTGCTTGTGTTGGTAAGATCTAGATCTAGAAGTTCCTTCTCTCTCTCTCTCTGGGTTTTTGGTTTCTAAGCAAGAGCTTACCCTAGTTTAAAGTACAATTTGCAATATGACTGCTGGAGGCATCCCTGACCTCAATTTCCGATGATTCAAAATCATTTGGTGACAACTAAAAGCCGTCCATTTACCCACATTACACAGCCAGCAATTACGTGAGTGACATTGAAATTGGATATACTCACTCGCACTTTACGCATGAACCGAAGGCTCACCTACTCGAATTCGTATTGGAATTCGAATCGGAATTTGAATTTCTTTCAATGGTTTGTTGTCCCCATCATTGAATTGGATTTTATGATACACTCAGCCGTCTTACAACCAACGCTCAGTTAATTACTGCCTAATATTAATGCAAAACAAAAACAACAACAACAAAAAGGTGAATATTTGTAAACAAAATCACAAACGAACGAAATTTATATGCATTGACTTAATTTTATTTTATGAGTTCACCATGTTTTTTTGATAAGTTTACGCGACTCGTTTCCTCAATCTGCTGCAGTTTCATCCTCGGTGTGTGGCAAATCTAATTAAAAACCCATATCAATCAACTCAAATCGTTTGATTAGCATACACAAGTACATTTTTTTTGCTCTACCCATGGTAAATCAACAGAAATGTCCGCTAAGATCACTTTGGCTGTGACAAGTTGCTTTCAGTGGGGGAGATGCGGGGCCTGGTCTCTATTTGCTGGGCAACAAACTGGTCTTACAAAAGATTATTATCGCTTTTATGGTGTTTTTATCGTTTTTTTACACAATTTTATATGTCTTTATGAT
Source organism: Lordiphosa fenestrarum (assembly GCA_035044985.1). Taxonomy (NCBI): domain Eukaryota; kingdom Metazoa; phylum Arthropoda; class Insecta; order Diptera; family Drosophilidae; genus Lordiphosa; species Lordiphosa fenestrarum. The sequence goes on along the minus strand of JAWNNO010006365.1, from coordinate 58,315 downwards.
TGATCTGCTGCATTTTGGGCATACAAGTGGCCGGCGCTGCCGCCGCTGCTGCCGCTGCTGGTGTTTCAGGGAGCCCAAATTTTATGGGAGAGTGTGGGAGAATTTTTGTGTGCGAGAGACGCAGTAGTAATCTGATTTGTTAATTGTGATAAATTGGTATTAAAAGTGAGCGGTTGATATGGTAATTTTAGTATTAGTCGGAGTTAGGCAAGCTTTAAGCCGGAGCAGATCAATAAAGATAGGAATTCCTTGGGCTGGAGTCAATGAGGAGTAAATTCATATACTTTAGTTTAAGTTTTGTTCCATTTGATTCACTTGTTCACAGACAGAAGATTGAACAGTTCCGGTTTTCTTGAAACTTGTCATTAATTAATAAATGTTACAAACTAAATCTACTTTCTTAGCTATAAATACAGGGTTGCCCATATTCGACGGACCCATGTTTTTTTTAAAAAAATCAAAGAAAAAAATAAAAATTTGGCGGTTGGCAATCTTAATCATTTAATTTGTTCCAAGTAGATTTGTTTACATCAATTTTTATACTCTGTACCGAAGGTACATAGAGTATTATAAGTTTGTGCAAAAGTATGTAACATCCAGAAGGAAGCATCTCCGACCCCATAAAGTATATATATTCTTGATCAGCATCAACAGCCGAGTCGATATAGCCATGTCCGTCTGTCCGTATGAACGCACAGATCTCAGAGATTGTAAGAGATAGAGGTTTGACGTGTATGGGACATATGCTTCTTATGTCTGCAGGCAGATCAAGTTTATTTTCAATTTTGGCCACGCCCCCTCCCGCCCCCGCAATTTAGAAAAAACGTCATATCTCCCACAGTTTTGAAGATAGATGGCTTGTTCCTTCTGGACATATTTAGTTATTAGGATAACTTATCGGTCCGCCAAAGAAATAAAGAAGATCGGATGAACGGTTTTCGAGTTATGATCAAAAGACAAAATTTCTTGGTACAGAATATGTTATAGTCGGGCTTGACCGACTTTCTTTCTTGTTGAATATGATATCTCTCAAATGGCCGCCTCTGGCGTTGATGGCGTATTGTGCCCTTTTTGCAGCATTTTCCATCGTTTTCGCCAACATTTCGGCCGGAATAGCGGCTATTTCTTCACGAATGTTGTCCTTGAGCTCTTCTACGGTCCTTGGCTTGTTAACGTAAACCTTTGACTTCAAATATCCCCACAAGAAGAAGTCAGGCGGCGTCAGTCAGTCCAAATCACCACTTTTCACCACAATTTCTTCAGAAAATCGATTGTTATGCGACTTGTGTGCGGTGGAGCGCCGTCTTGTTGAAACCAGAACTGCCTCATACGCTTTCGACGAATAATTGGCATCACAAAATTGGTCATCATGTCGCGATAACGCTCCTGGTTGATGGTAACAGCATGGCCATTTTCATTTTGGAAGAAAAACGGCCCAATGACCGTTTTCGCACTAACGCCGCACCAAACTGTGACTTTTTCGTCATGAAGAGGCACTTCTTGAATCTCCTGAGGATTTTCAGTGGCGTAAATACGGCAATTTTGCTTATTTACGGTCCCATTCAATGTGAAATTTTAATTTTTTAAAAGCACGTTGAGTTTTCACAATTGACTTGTTCTGTTGAATGCAAATTTCAACTATTTCAGAGCGCTCGCGTGGCGTGTATTGTTCCATGGTAAAAATCTGCTTGGACTGACGCTTCAAACGCGGTATGTCATTAAGCGATCTGACATCTCTGTCAAAAGTTATGGCGTTGCCAGATGGGTCCGTCGAATATGGGCAACCCTAGGTAGGTAAGAAAGTTGATCAAACCAGATTGTAAAATACTCTGTACCTGCGAATGTGAATGCCATACAGCAGCAGCTTATAACTTGACCAATCCTTATCAAATCTTTGCAAACATTTCAACAACAGATCCGAGCCATAGGTTGCGTTGAGATACACTTGCAGACTGTCATATTTACAGCCATACAAGTGTGAACACTAGAGCGTACCTGCCTTGTATGAAAAAAACAATTTTTTCTAGTTCTTTCAGGCTCATAGCTCAAAAAATTCAGAATATTGTATAGAGAATTTAACGAAAATCTAAAATCAGATATCTTAAGGTTAAATGGTGCCGATGAGGCTTTAAAGTTTCTAATTTACCCGTAATTTATTTTTGAATTATCAATGTAGGCAGAGACCTTTTACCAAAATGTCTAAAAATAATTCAAAAAATGCCTACATTGATAACTCAAAAATAAATGTCGAGGAATTTGGAAACTTTGAAGCCACATCGGCACCATTAAACCTTAAGATATCTGAATTTGGATTTTCGTTAAATTCTTTATAAAATATTGTGAATTTTTTGAGCTAAGAGCCTCAAAGAATATAAAACTTTTAAAATCGTATGGAGAAAAGTACGCCCTAGTGAACACCTGCCATACGCAATACAAGTTGTATATGTTCAGAGAAATCTGTCAGTATACCCATGTATTTCACATATGTAGTTTCATACAGGAAAACAAGAAAGAAAGTCGGTCAAGCCCGACTATAACATACTCTGTACCAAGAAATTTTTTCTTTTGATCATAACTCGAAAACCGTTCATCCGATCTTCTTCATTCCTTTGGCGGATCGATAAGTTATTCTAATAACTAAATATGTCCAGAAGGAACAAGCCATCTATCTTCAAAACTGTGGGAGATGTGACGTTTTTTCTAAATTGCGGGGGCGGGAGGGGGCGTGGCCAAAATTGAAAATAAACTTGATCTGCCTGCAGACATAAGAAGCATATGTCCCATACACGTCAAACCTCTATCTCTTACAATCTCTGAGATCTGTGCGTTCATACGGACAGACGGACAGACGGACATGGCTATATCGACTCGGCTGTTGATGCTGATCAAGAATATATATACTTTATGGGGTCGGAGATGCTTCCTTCTGGATGTTACATACTTTTGCACAAATTTATAATACTCTATGTACCTACGGTACAGAGTATAACAAGAAAGAAAGTCGGTCAAGCCCGACTATAACATACTCTGTACCAAGACAATTTGTCTGTTGATCATAACTCGAAAACCGTTCATCCGATCTTCTTCATTCCTTTGGCGGATCGATAAGTTATTCTAATAACTAAATATGTCCAGAAGGAACAAGCCATCTATCTTCAAAACTGTGGGAGATGTGACGTTTTTTCTAAATTGCGGGGGCGGGAGGGGGCGTGGCCAAAATTGAAAATAAACTTGATCTGCCTGCAGACATAAGAAGCATATGTCCCATACATGTCAAACCTCTATCTCTTACCATCTCTGAGATCTGTGCGTTCATACGGACAGACAGACAGACAGACGGACAGACGGACGGACGGACAGACGGACATGGCTATATCGACTCGGCTGTTGATGCTGATCCAGAATATATATACTTTATGGGGTCGGAGATGCTTCCTTCTGGATGTTACATACTTTTGCACAAACTTATAATAACTCTATGTACCTTCGGTACAGAGTATAAAAAGAGATCCTAAAATGATCCATTTTGGACTGTATATGTCTTTAAAATCCTTTGAATCAACCAACGGAGCTGAAAATCGTCCAAATGTTGATCATTTTCAAATTATTTGTATGATTTTAAGCTCCGCTGTAGAATACAAAGCATATTTAAGACATTAAAGGTTGCAGCAAGTCCAAAAAAAATGTTAACAACTTATATCTGATAGGGGATGGCCCTTAATTCCACCTAATCGTAAGTCTAACATTCAGAAATGTTCTTAAATCAGTTGGAAAAGTTATTTTTATATGGCCCTTTGTAGCTGCTAAAAAGGTGATCTAACAGTAGCTGAGATCTACAGAGGAATATCTTGTCTAAGTCAGCGATGGTCAGGCCTGGTCCCCCGGGGCCGAACAAAGAAACTCCAGCGGAGCTCGTGTCGAGGCTTTGCCCAATAGAGAAAACATTGCTCACAAGTCGATGAGGGCAGGTCAGAGCTAGTTTGCGTCTCAATTTTTGGCCTCGCTGTGCTTGACATACCTCAATCTTGTTAAGAAGGCTAACGAATTGGGTAACTAACAGTAGTGTCCTCAGCAAATTCCATTTTTCAATGTTTCTGGACTGTAGTTAGCATGCTTGTGCTCTCAGGAGTTTGCTCTAGAGAAAGCTCTATATGCGATGTATAACAATATATCGTCTTAGCTTATGCCTGAAGCTAGATATTAAAGAAGCTAAGCTAAACAAGAAAGAAAGTCGGTCAAGCCCGACTATAACATACTCTGTACCAAGAAAATTATACGCTGAGCATAAGTTTTGATGCTGCAGTAGCAGCGAACAGTCTTTTGATCATAACTCGAAAACCGTTCATCCGATCTTCTTCATTTCTTCAAACAAGCCATCTATCTTCACAACTGTGGACGTTTTTTCTAAATTGCGGGGGCGGGAGGGGGCGTGGCCAAAATTGAAAATAAACTTGATCTGCCTGCAGACATAAGAAGCATATGTCCCATACATGTTAAACCTCTATCTCTGACCATCTCTGAGATCTGTGCGTTCATACGGACAGACAGACGGACATGACGGACATGACTCGGCTGTTGATGCTGATCAAGAATATATATACTTTATAGGGTCGGTATAGGGTATATACTTTACCGACTGGCAAGTCTGTTCGAATGACCCCTCAGTCGTTTTGAAATAGTCAGCAGCTTGTTTATTTATAGTATTAACTATTTTCCGTACATTTAATTCTTCTCTCTATTAGAGAGGGCCTTAGACTTAGAAACCAATTTCCATCATTTGAAACTCTTCTTAGAGCTATGTATATCTTGGCCCAGTAGCAGTGCTTCTCCAAATCCATCAATCTTCATTTATCTGTGGCTTTATCTGGCAACATTTATGCCTGTAATCGATATAAGGTTACCACAATTTCAATGAATTAAACATGAACCGTTTGGCAGCTACCAAGCTGCGCATTGTTTTCCCTCCAACTGTCATAATTCAGCCACCGGCAGCTCAACTAGGCTGTCACCTCGGACGGCCTACAGGGCGTATGCTAATATATTGAGCATACACACACATCTGAGGTATATTGATATTGAACGCCTGAGCGAATGCAATCGATATGAAATGACAGAAGTCAGAACGAACCGCGAGATGCCTGCCTGGCCGCAAAAAGTCACAGTTAATAACCCAACTCAATGCCATTTATCTTTTTGTTATGAATGTCAATTGGCAGTTGGCAGATAACGGACAGAAGTTGCACGGGGATGTGTGGGATACGTTTACGGCTCTTTGCATTTTCACGCTCAATTAACTGCAATTACATTTATAATAAATTGCTCGGAAGATAAAAGCAATTTCTTATTCTTAATTAACTAAATGCAAATTGTCAAAAGAAGAAATTCAATTCTATTGACCAATGGTCCACCCGACAACTGCTCTCAGCGTTGAGCGTATCGGATTTGATTGAACATTTAATTAATGATCTGGGGGATTAGTTTCGAGCAGCAGCAGCAGCAGCCAAGCGACAAGTACCAGCCGATGCTGTACAGCCCCGGGCCACAAATTAATCAACGCATAAGAGGCAAATACCCGCACTTTGGCGTGGGTGTCTAGACTGCAAGATTTGTGGACTTGTGGGCCCACGGGCGATAAGGAAATACACAAGCGACAGCAAGTTCTGAAAGGAGTTTGGCCTAGAGATTGAGCATAGATAACATAACTCAATCGTCAGGGTTGGCAATGTTTTGGACACAGGTCACAGGTTAATCCTTAAGATGTGGCAAACGTTTTTAATCATTTCGTTTTTATTATAAAAGAGGAACTTCCGCTATGATGGTGTATTGTTATAAAGCGGGTATAGAGCTTTCTTCTCTATATAGAATTGGGCAGTTCCTGATAGCACAAACAAGCTATCGACGCACAGTGGCCGGATTCGCGAATTTGGCGTTGCAAAAATCATAACTTTTTAACGGAAAGAGATATTTGAAAAATTTCAAAGGGATGAGGATAGAGAATTCCTGTAGCTTTAAAATGAGCGTACGTTCATCTTTGTAGGTTAACAGGGGGACACAGGATCGGCTGCCAAAGTTCATAATTTAATACTCTGAAAAAATTTTATGAAAAAGTCTACTTATTTGAATTTTTTTTATATTGATTTATTAAAAATTAAGTTTAAATAATATTAAAAATTAAAAAAAAAATTTTGATTTTATGAAAAAGTCTACTTATTTGAATTTTTTTATATTGATTTATTAAAAATTAAGTTTAAGTAATATTAAAAATTAAAAAAAAAATTTTGATTTTATGAAAAAGTCTACTTATTTTAATTTTTTTTAAATTGATTTATTAAAAATTAAGTTTAAGTAATATTAAAAATTAAAAAAAAATGTATAACAAGTTAATTTGTACTTGCTAAAAAAAATTATTTTCATACAAAATTAGTTCTAACTTGGGAATGGTTAATTTTCTTGTAAAATGTTGTCAGTATAGGTATTCATATCATTAGTGCTTAATAGTCTTAATATTTCTGGGGAATATTCGTTGGTTAATTTCGCGAGTGTCCTGATGTGTCTGAGAGATGAGATACAAGGATCAGAGGAGGCCGACAACATGTTGAAAAGGTCTGTATTTTCTTGATGTCGAGATATTTTGCACGTGTTCGCATATCTATGTATACCTTTTGTAGTAGAGCTGGCAAAAAAATCGATTCTCGAATCGATGTATCGATTTTTTGGCTGCGTGAGAAACATCGATATTTTTTTTGAGAATCGATTAAGATCGAAAAAGTTCCATCACTATTTTTAGCGGCGAAACACAGCGTCTAAGGGTAAGAACAAAATTGTAAAAAACTACAATGGATGTGATTCATTTAGGCCCGATTTCTCAAAGTCCGGTAGGTCAACTTGACAGGCAGTTTAACCGAATTTGAGTGTCTCATGATGTAGGCTGCGTAACGGGAGGAACAAACTTAAACGCTGCTCATCCACTGGTCAACTTTAACCGCGAGCTCATCCCCGATGAAGTTATCGATATTTCTATCGATATACAAACAGCTGTCCGCACACTTGCTTTGGTTATTTCATTATTTGCTGCAACACAAAATGTTTATGAATAAACGAATTTTCAACTCCACGCAATGGAAAGGCAATTCGAAGAGGCAGAGCATCGAATTTTAGTCAACTTTTCCGCAAAACAATCACCAGCAACAACCAATCGCATTAAAAAACAAATAAACCAAACCGAGTCAGCTGTTTACTCGTTCGTTTAGTCAAACAGTATGGTCACTCTGAACATTATCTCGGACAGGCGTGCCTCTTTAAAACCAAATAACGTCGATATGCTCCTATTTACTAATAGGAACCAGTGGCTGAAGGAGTAATTTCATTCTGTTATTATTAGTTACACAAGTCAAATGTGAAAAGAATTTCATCATTAAGAGTATTACATGAAGTGATATATAATATTTTAAATTATAAATGTTAAATGGAAAATAAATTTGGGTTATATGGTTTCAAATATATATATTTTTATTTTTATAAGGGCCGATTTTTCATCTATATAGCTCCTACATTGTTATTTGCTAGTTTATGTGGCAGATAGTGCCATCTAGAAGATGAAATATATACCCTAAGTATTTATTTGAGACAAATTCAAAAAATCGATTTTAATCGATTTTAATCGATGTTTTCCTAAAAATGTTGGCAAAAAATCGATGCCATGAACATCGATTTTTTGCCAGCTCTATTTTGTAGTCCTTGTTTTTGGATTCTTGGGCTTCCTCTGACAACTCTCCCATCGATAAAAGTTGTCGTTTTATAAGCTGATCCAATATTTTATGAACAGTAGGAGTAAGTTTTTTCTCTGGGTACTTTGCACGTAAAATATATCTTGTCTCCTTGGCATATTTTCCATATTTTCTAGCATCAACTTTTTTGCCGCAGCTTAAGACATTGGGAATGTTATCCTGTTATCGGAGCAGTTGCATAATCATCGTTGAAGAATCTCCGGGTCGTATTTCCATCATTCGTGTTTCCATAGCCCTGCTTCGGGCAGTCGACTTTTAGCCCGAGCTCCGCCAAGAACTTCTGTTGTATATCCTGTTTCCTTCTATTTTCCATTGCCATCCAAAGCGCAGAATTAGAAAAGGCCAATTGTAACTACCTATATTATGTGTTACCTATCTCATCATAAATCATAAAATACGCTTTAAAATTTTGCCTGCAACGTTCTTCTTCTTCTTCGTTTGTACTTGTTCTTCCCAAATATTATTTACCTGTAGATTAAAACGCAAATATCAATGTAACGTCCAAGGGGGCAGGTTGTGGCAGCTGCAACTTTTACAATACATTAACAAATAGACTAATATATAATACCTATGCTCCGAAACAACTGAAATCGGGTGAAATTGATATTTTCGAGTCTATCAAAGTTAAAAAACTCAACCAAAAATAGTGTCCACCTAAAACTTGAATGTGGAACATTCAACTTTGAAATAATACAGTTTGTTAATGTATTCACGTTTAGAATTAATGCATCTTTTCAAAAAAATCAAGCAAATTCAAATCGGTATTACCGTTTGGTATTTATACGTTCACGAAATTGACATTTGTAACCAAAAAAATTAAAAATTCAGCAGTTTGAAAAATTCTTCAACTTTGAACCACTGTAACAACCAAACTAATTGACCAAATTCAAAAAACCAAAGTTTTTTGGGCTATCTGGGGTTCCCTTTATTGAATTAAAAAATATCTGCTCAAAAAAATCGAACATCAAAAATTGATTTTTGCAACGCCAAATTCGCGAATCCGGCCACTGTGCGACGGTCAAGAAACATTGGAAATTGCAATTCTCTGAGGATATTACTGTTTGTTAACCAATTTGTTAGCAGTCTTAGCCAGATTAAAGTATATCCAGCTCAGCTAGGCCAAAAAGTGAGACGCAAACTAGCTCTGACCTGCCTTCATTGACCGTTGCCCTGAGTGATGTTTTCTTTCTTAAGCAAAGACACGGCATGAGCTGGGCTAGAGTTTCTGTGAATGGCGAAAGGCAAGACCATCGCTGATTTGGGCACGATTTTCCTCTATAGTTCTTGGCTTCTTTTAGATCTTCTTTTTAGCAGCTTGAAAATGGCAAATAAAAATAACTTTTCAAACTGATGTAAGGATATTTGTGAATGTTAGACTATCGATTAGATGGAACTAAGAGCGATCCTTTAACAGATCTAAGATGTTGACATCATTTCGAACTTGCCGCAACTACAAAAGTCCGAAAATATAACTTTTTGAGCAGATTTAAGTGTAATGGTTGCGTCGATATACTCAAGGAAGGGCTTTAAGAGTAAAGAAAGGGTTAAACCAAGGGCAATCCAAGAACAGAAATGAGTTTAAAAACGTGTTTACCTTTGAAAATTACAAAGAAATTATATTTCCAAACAGATTTCGAACCTAATCGGAAGCCCTTCTTGAGGCTTGAGACTTAGACATAACTTTTACAGTGGAGCAAGCATCATGAATTTGATGAAAAAGCTTTTGTTTGTTGGAACGAGGTGTAGGGGGGCAAAAGACACCACTACACCTCTTTCACACAAGGATGAGCTCTTTGAAAAACTATGTTCAGTTTGCTTTACCCGTCTAAGCGAAAGTAAGGACGATTCTTTAACAGGTTTGCGATGTTGTCAACCTCCAAACTGTACCGAATGCGCGATTTCCGGGCTTTACGCATGGAAAACTAACAAATAACAGAACAACCAGGGATGTAATTCACTTGTAAATATGGATTGCTACGGCTTAGTGGCTCAGAATGTTTGGGAACCTGTAGTTCGGTTCGTTGCATGGCTTTTTGGAGCTTACTGAACCGCGGTTTCACTCTTAATTTATTCAGACGCCGAGAATAGTGCAGAATTCGTTGGGATTGTCTCAATAAAGGGTACAAAAATTGCTGTCTAAAGTCAAAGGGTCAAGAAACACTTTGGAATAATGAGACTCAGTTTCATAAGCAAAGATATGCAGTCTGATGATAGGCATGTAAATAAGTTGGTGGCACATTGCAGGGTTAATGGTTGATACTTAAAAGCTTAAGGCAACGCTAAGTATAAATTCAGATACAACTTTTCTTAGGGCAAGGATTACAGATCCCAGTTAACGTCTTAAGACTGGGTTGGTGAACTTAAGCGCTTCAATTAAGACTGGAATCCTCAAAGAATGCTTCTTTGAGACTTAGATGTTGCTTTCAACACTCAACGCATAGAAGTGACGGTTTCATGTTGAAGGGACTGTTAGTCTTCCAAGCACCTGAAAGAGAATGTAGTAACGATTTCAAAACAGATTTTGTAACTTCTTTCATACTTTAACAAGAAAAGAAAGTCGGTCAAGCCCGACTATAACATACTCTGTACCAAGAAATTTTGTCTTTTGATCATAACTCGAAAACCGTTCATCCGATCTTCTTCATTTCTTTGGCGGATCGATAAGTTATCCTAATAACTAAATATGTCCAGAAGGAACAAGCCATCTATCTTCAAAACTGTGGGAGATATGACGTTTTTTCTAAATTGCGGGGGCGGGAGGGGGCGTGGCCAAAATTGAAAATAAACTTAATCTGCCTGCAGACATAAGAAACATATGTCCCATACATGTCAAACCTCTATCTTTTACCATCTCTAAGATCTGTGCGTTCATACGGACAGACAGACAACAGACGGACGGACAGCCGGACATGGCTATATCAACTCGGCTGTTGATGCTGATCAAGAATATATATACTTTATGGGGTCGGAGATGCTTCCTTCTGCCTGTTACATACTTTTGCACAAACTTATAATACTCTATGTACCTACGGTACAGAGTATAACAAGAAAGAAAGTCGGTCAAGCCCGACTATAACATACTCTGTACCAAGAAATTTTGTCTTTTGATCATAACTCGAAAACCGTTCATCCGATCTTCTTCATTCCTTTGGCGGATCGATAAGTTATTCTAATAACTAAATATGTCCAGAAGGAACAAGCCATCTATCTTCAAAACTGTGGGAGATATGACGTTTTTTATAAATTGCAGGGGCGGGAGGGGGCGTGGCCAAAATTGAAAATAAACTTAATCTGCCTGCAGACATAAGAAACATATGTCCCATACATGTCAAACCTCTATCTCTTACCATCTCTGAGATCTGTGCGTTCATACGGACAGACAGACAACGGACAGACGGGGACAGACGGACATGGCTATATCGACTCGGCTGTTGATGCTGATCAAGAATATATATACTTTATGGGGTCGGAGATGCTTCCTTCTGCCTGTTACATACTTTTGCACAAACTTATAATACTCTATGTACCTACGGTACAGAGTATAAAAATATATGTTGTGACTTTTCCTGAGTAGAGAGAAGTATGAAAAGTGGCATTCTCTTGGTTACCGCATTCTGCAAAGTCCGACTGTGAAGTTTGAGTGGGTTATTGTTGTAGATTCAACTTTGCTCTGCTGTCTCTGGTACGCCCACAGCCAATAGAAGGGATGATTGCATATTGTGCTGACACTTTGTTCTTAGAATACTGCAACAAAGGAACCTGCCGCAATATTCAGGCAGATTAAAAGCCTTCCCTCACAATGCAAACATTTGCAGTGCATTCTTTCTTGTACAAAAAAGTGTGCCAAATGGCATTCCCGACTGGTTATCTATAAGTATAGCTGACTGACACACACTCATGACAGCTATTTAGAAGATCAAAACTTCTTGGATTTTAGTATCAAAACATTGTTTTGGGTTGCATTAAAAACAGTGATATAGTAAACAGTATTCAGATTAATCGTCTTGAAACATTGTCAGACTAAAAACCGCTTACACAAAGCTAGCATTTGCATAAAGTTCATTGAATCAAATCCGAAATCGTTAGGCAAATGAACTTTCATTGAGTTCCAAAATAAGAACACTCACAAATTCGATCTCATTTCGATCTCATTTAATATTAGCATAACAAAGAAGACAAAAAAATCGGGGGAGGGGGGGGGGGGAGGAGGAAAAAAAAACGGGTGAAAAATGCATTTTTCATAACAGGAAAAACACACACACACACGCACACATACAGTGACATAACAAGTAGAAGTAGAAGAAAGAAAGAAAGAAAAACCAATCAATATTAAAAGCTACGACAATGGCAAACAAATATTAATCTTAATCCTGCTGCGTGTTGGTCTCCTCCAAATTGCAAAAAACATTACGCATTTTATCCAAATCCGGAGGCGCTGTATCCGGATTCCGTATCCACATAATGTAGGCCTGCTTATCGGTACGCGTCAGTGGCTTAAAGTTGCGCGGATTTTGTGCCTCTTCGTCCTGCAGCTTGGAATTGTAGCGTGCATAGAGAAAGATGCGATAGCGCCAATTGTCAAATGTTTGCTTCCATTCGGTGACATGTTTGACAGCGCCCTGGGGTACGGCATTCAGTAGATTGGCCAATTTGAGCCAATAGGGATCGAGTACAGGATCGTTGCGCCGATGATCGTTGATGAACTGATGCTGTTGCAGAAAGTGTACATAGAGTTCCTTTTGACGCTTGGACATGCGCTCTTTGCGTTCTGTTCGGGTTAGGGAAAGTGGTTAAAGTTGTGCGGTTAGAAACTTTCAGAAAGAACTTACGTCGAATGTTGTTGGTGCCGGTGGTGGTCATGGCCAAGCCCACCACCACAGCCTGCTGCTGCTGCTGCTGTTGTTGCTGCTGCTGTTGCTGGTGTTGCTGGTGCTGCTGCTGCTGTTGTTCCTGTTGCTGCTGCTGCAGTAAGGCCAAATGCTGTTGTTGCTGTTGCTGCAAATGCTGATGTTGCTGTTGCTGCTGCAGCATGTATTCATGTTGTATGCGCTCCTGCAGCAACTGTTGCTGCTCCTCCTCATGCTGCTGCTGCAGTTGATGCGTGGGTGGCGGTAAAGGCAAGGGCAAAGGCAAAGGCTGTGGCGGTATATGCTGCGGCGAATCCGGCAGCTCATCTTGTGTATCATAATCCATTTTGGGTGTACAAGCCTCATACGCTGGCATACCCAATTCCGCTGAGGCAGCACCACTGCTAGCCTTATCAATCCTATACTTCATGGCCTCCTCCTGCTCCTCATCATCAACGGCGGGCTGCAGTCCTAAGGTAGGTGTGCTGGCGGTTTCCAAAACTCCAGCCGTTTGGCACAGATTTGTGGGCTCCTCCGTTGGTGTCGGCGAATCGCTGAGTATTTTCTGGGCACCACAACGACAATGCGGATGCAAAACATAACTATCCAAGGCGGCATCGTAGACTGCAAATATAAAGAAATTGAAGTTGAGAAAACGGTTTCAGAAGATGTTGCCCACTTAAGAGCTAGAAAATCGAATTGAATTTTTCTTCTTCTCTTTTACTTAATTTATTTTCCACTTAAACATTATCTCAATAATCATAACTATTCGTCGCCGTTGTGGCCTCATCCAGCGGCACAAACATATCCATTTTTTCATAATCCTGCGGTGCTATGTGCTTATGACTCGTCCACATGGCGTACGCCTTCTGATCGGTGGCGGTTAAGGGTTTAAAGTTCTTCGGATCGGATGTCTCGGACATGCTCAGCTTGGAGTTGTAGCGTGTGTACATAAATATGCGATAGCGCCAGGCATCGAACGTTTGTTTCCAATCCTCCACATTTTTCACCGCTCCCTGAGGTACGCTGTTCAGCATGTGTGCCAACTTGGCCCACAGTGGTTCGGTGAGGCCATCGTGTCGGCGATGATTTGAGAGCATGCAGGGATTATCTTCAAAGAATTTCACATACAGCTCTTTCTGGTCCTTTGACATGCGTTCGCCGCGTTCTGAAATGATGAGAAAAGAAATGGAAATTAGATATTTTAGGCACAGCTAAGATAAAATTTTGAGACTAAAAACCGCTTTTTTGACAAAATTTGGTCTCAAAATCGCAAATTTTATGCGGAAGTGGAATTGAAAATGATTCGAATTTGAACAAAACTTGGAAATTCTTAAAAAAAAACACCTTTTACATTTATGCTGGCCGAGTTTAAGAGCATTAACAAAACGAACAAAGCCATTTTCCGACCAATTCTTCATATGACAGCTATATGCTATAGTCTACCGATTTGGACAAAACTTTGTAGACTTAAGAAAAATCGTTTAAAATAAAAGTATACCCAATTTTAGGACGGTACCATGCAAAACAAAAAAGTTTTTCTTACTAAGACTACTTAGTTCTATTTGATATAGTCTACCGATTTGGACAAAACTTTGCAGAGTTAGAAAAAAGCATATAAAAGACGTTACCATGCAAAACAAAACAGGTTTTCTTACTAAAACATAATTTCGGACTCATTAATTCGATGACAGCTATATCCTATAGTTGACCGATTTTTGGGAAACTAAGTAGTATCATATAAAAGTATAGAAAATCCATAAATACAAAGTTTAGAGACCTTTACACTGAAAACAAACCTGATCTTTCCTACCAAAACTAGTTTTCCAAACGATTGTTCCTTTGCAAGCTATATGCTATAGTCTACCGATTTTGGCAAAACTTTGTAGAATGAGGTGAAATGATGTTAAATGAGCAGGTATCAAGTTTCAAGACTCTTAAACGAAAAAGTTTTTCCTACAAAGACTATATTCGGTTCAAACCCAACCCATATTTCAAAACTGGTCTAACCAGGGAGACATACAGTTGTTTGGTTCATTTAATACCCTGGACCAAGGTGAATTTACCTACAAGGTGACGAATTCGCTCGCTCAAGTGTTCTTTTGAGTTTTTATTGGCAGACAAACACACACGAGGACACCAGAGATGAGAAAAAAAGTGTTCCGCTCAGTGAGAGATTGTGTGCACGTCGTTTTTTAATCGTTGTTCACTGAGTCTGATCGCTCATTGTGAAAAAGTGTTAACAATTATTTGCAAGCTCTGCTTTTCAAACATAACTTGACAACAAATAAAGAACAAATACTTTACAAATGCCTTTCAATAGGATGGCAATAATCGTCTAATCAAACTCATAAGATCGATTTCGACTAAAAGTTATATAGCTGGGAGAACGATCAAAGCGAATTGAAGGTGAAGATCAAATCAAAGTCTACGATTATACCTCATTGCAGCTTAAGCAGTAAGGTACTTAAGGGGGTCTTCTCATTGAGCAACTTTTTTTTTTCGACTTTTTTTTTTGCATTTATTTATAGCTTAGGTAGTTGTGAATATGCCCCTAAAAGGATTTTTAGAAATTCGAAATACTTTAGAAGATACAGCCTTTTTTGTGAAGCAAGTTTGGCTACTTTTTGAATGCAACGGATTGAAGCAACTACCGAATTTCGTTCAAAGCGTTCTTTTCAGATTCGCGTTTGCTGGCATTGCAGTCTGATATATGTAAGTATTTCACAAAAAAAAAATGTTTTATTGCCTAAAATTTTCTTTGAGTGTCTTCAAAATCACGTTTTCGAACTTCGAAGTCACTTTTCTCCAGTTCTATGGAACCGATTTTGATGAACCCAAATGCAATCGACGGAGAATTGTCGAATTTCTAAAACTGCATACTAAAATTTTTCATTTCAATTTGTTTTTGATGCAAAAAAACAACTTCAAACTTTAAACTCGTATATCTCGAAAACACGTTTTTCGAACTGGCGGCCATGATATCTCCAGTTCAACTGAACCGATTTTCATGAAACAAAGTGGAATCGACGCAGAATTGTCACCATTCTCGGGTGAACCTCGACCATAATTTTAAAAAATTTTTTACTATTTTTTTTTACACTAAACCCGAAATTGAAATTTTTTTTTTGAATGGCCGCCATTTTGTCAAAAAAAATCACAAAATTAAGCTTGAGGTTCACCCGAGAATTACATCTATACTGATTATAACCCCGTTTTTTTTTTCATTTCAGACGCTCCGGAGACCCGGAAACGTGGCCGCCGTGACGACACCTTTTTTTCACCACCAACTTTGAAGTCTCATTACTTTTTGAACAGCCCACGTATCGAGGCAAAAAATTTTTTTTATTTACTTTGAAACTTTTGTAATACAATAAATAAAAAAAGTTTTCAATTATTCTTTGCGTTTTCAAATAAGAATTTTTTTAAAAAGGGTCCAAAAAACGGGTTTTGAATGAGAAGACCCCCTTAAAAGACTACCCTTTGGGAATCCCAGATAGTATCCTAATAGAGCTGGAAAGTATCAGTTAAATACGCCTTGCGCCAGTCTAGTCTCAATTAGTTTACCAAGCGGCTCACATAAGAAGTAGGCAGTTCAGGTCTGGTCATGTTTAGAACTGAAAGACGACTTGATTGATCATAAGCTGGTACTAGCATCTACTACACGGGATACAATGCACTTGATGTTTGTCACAGAATAAGGAAAAATAGAGACCAAATTAGTCGACAATGCG
The DNA here is from genome assembly GCA_035044985.1 of Lordiphosa fenestrarum. Lineage (NCBI taxonomy): Eukaryota > Metazoa > Arthropoda > Insecta > Diptera > Drosophilidae > Lordiphosa > Lordiphosa fenestrarum. The sequence continues at coordinate 41,947 of JAWNNO010006365.1, read as the reverse complement.
GAGTAACATTGGAAATCTCACAGTATTTGAAAGCAAGGGCGAAAACTGAGATCTTCTCTACTTTTAGCATTTACAAAGTTTTAAAACTTCGTTGGAGTAGTGCTTATAGCATTCAGAGTTAAGATCGGTGGTGTGTTCAAGCGAATTTCAAGGAAATTTGCCATGTGGATCTACGATTTTACATATATGTGCTGTCTGTGTGCAAAGTTTGTTCGGTAGACTTCACACACACACACACAACATAATCATGCAAAATCAAAAGACCACCTGGGAATTTCCCCTTTTTCCCTAATTTGTGGTTTTTTATGAACCCTCTTCATATTACAGATGTTTCTAGGACTATTTCTTTGAAAAGATAATAAGCTAAGCATAAAAAAAGGAAGACAGATTCAAAAAATGTAAAAAATTAACCAAATTGTAGGTTTAGTGATTTGAAATAAAGCTTGCCCTTAGGTAAGTTTTGTTCTTACTCACTTCTAAATCGACTCATCAGTCCAGGTGTATAGGGTGATTGTTGTGTGGGATTGGGTGCATTCATCGGAGGCAAGCTGTGCGTATAATTGGTAAAGAATTGTTGACCAGGCAGCGAGTGTTGCAACACGGCGGCAGCCACCTGCTGTTGGTGTTGTTGCTGCTGTTGTTGTTGCTGCTGTTGGTGTTGCTGCTGCTGCTGGTGTTGTTGCTGGTGCTGCTGCTGCTGCTCCTGGCGCGCCTGATAGCGTGCACTTCTGGCCACACGTTCTGCTTCCGTTTCAGCCTCCGCTTTGGGTATTATATCCATGGGATCAATAGATTGTGTTAACGATTCGGGTGTACGCTCTGAATAGGCTTGTGCTATACGCAATTTCTGTGTCAAATCCGTATGCTCTGAGCTGGAGTTGTTGTTATGCTGCTCCAGCGGTGAGTCCACCGGCTCATGTATAACCACCATGGCTGGGGATTGAGGCTGTGAGGTGGTAGGCACATAGTCGTGTGTATGATGGGAGGAGCTTTCATTGGAACGCTGCGGCAGGGGCACATGATGCGAGTGCTGTTGCTGTTTTAGGGCCGCCAGGGAGGAGCAGGAGGGTTCATAGGAGAGCAGCTCCTTGACATGGCCATCGTCCAGAGCTGCAAAGAGGAAGCATGTTACATTTGGGGTTTTTATTACCAATGGGCGTACTTCAAAGAGACTTACAAGCAAGAAAAGCACGTTTACGGCTGCACAACAGTTCTGAGATCGGTTCAGATTCTATATATATAGGTCAATGGTTCTTAAACGCTACACACACGCGACTTAGCCTAGACATTACGGGCAACATATTGAAATCAACATTTATTACCTTGACTGATTTCTATAACGAAATTGGTAAGGTCATGCCTTTGGGCCAGATAATGGAGCAGCAGCTCATCGGGTATGTTAAAGCCAATTTTCTTGTTGCGAAACTCGAAATTGTAAATGCCGAAGGCGGCGCGCACTGCAAAGAAACAACAGCAACAAATCAAAAGTCATCTCTATACCTGGCAATTAAGTTTTATGACCAGCAACGTGCTCCTGTTGCCCACCCCCCACCCGCCTACCGCCAGGCGGCGCGTGGGGGGCGGGTAAGGTGCTTACCAACATTCTTCAAGTCCCAGATGTTTAGATTGCGATTCTCCTCGGGCACACCGATCATTAGCAGCTTCTTTGTATCGCGAAATTGAAATGGAATTATTATACCCGATCGCAGCACCATTTTCAATGCGCCACACACGATTTTCACAGATTTTCATCAAATTTTCACGTTCTGCTTTGTGGCTATTCTGTAATTGTTTTGGTCTCTGGTCCCCTTGCTCTCTCTCTCTCGCTTACACGTTCGTAAACAGCACACAGAGTGGGCATTTCTCAGTGACAGAGTTAGGTCACACTAATGTGGTGGTGGCAGTTTGGGCTGTTTGTAAGACAACTTTTTGAGGGGCAAATTTTGAAAGGTTTTTGAATTGGCAGATCATATAATGCTATAATTTTGTCCATTTTGCTGTGTTTTTTGTCGATTTTAAGTTCCAAAGCCAAGAATCTACATTTTCTTTGTAAGATTTTGTTAAGCCCAGCTTTTTTATTTAAATAAAAATACTCTTATGTCGAAATATTGCTAGTAAAATTTTAAAAATCTAACAGAAATAAAATAAAAATTCTAATATTTGAGTAGTGAATCATCAGAAGTTTTTCCGACTACATTGCTATTTATTTTAGATTATCTGATAGATTTGAGAACTCAGATCGCAAACACAAACGGAGATTTTTCTTTCGTGAATCGTATGTGACCATTTTCGCTCACGCGCCCAGCTTTATGAAAACCATAATTCAACCACATGATGCCATCAGTATTGCCTACCAGCTTGTCCATTTGCCATCACTAATACCCGCCAGCTGGTCACACTGAACGAAAGCCAACAGCAAAACAAACGCTAAAAATTTCAACTCTTCTACTTATTCTACAAAATAATGCTTGAGAACTGCCAAAAACATCACATGGTTCTGGGCCTGGGCGCCCTCACACTGGTCACCATCCTGGTACTGATCGTCGAGTCCCGCTATGCAGCTGATGGTCTCGCACGACGACGCGAGCAACAGTTTCTGATTGAGAACAACTCGACCTGCTGGAAGCACGAGCCTTATACCGTTATTCAGGAGTGTCATCCTTGCTCGGAATTTGATATTGTGAGCCGAAGTTTGGGCGTGTGCATCCACACGCACTACAAGGAGGTGCTGCGCTGCAAGAGTGGCGAAACGGTGACCAAAAGCTGCGACCGAGTGGCACTCATTGATCAGCGGAATTTCATTAAATTCGAAACGCTGGCCTTTGTGGTGGGCCTGCTCGGCTATTTGATTAGCTATGCCCGAGATCGGGTGCTGTCGCGACGCACGTACTTAAAGATCGAACGACAACTGAATAGGGTGCAGTAGCGGAGCAAAAGGAGAGAGCAGCCTACCAAGAAGGATACTCAACATGGTGTAGATAATTCAGTTTATTTTGTTTTAGGTACAATTTAAATACTAACAAATAATAATACAATAATAATTATTAATAATAAGGGGAAAATATTGCAATGTTCGTTTTTGTTTTGTGGCAGGGACGAGAGACGAATCCGCTGGATCCCCCCCCATGTTGGCTGGGGGGGCGGATTTTGGTCAACACATTTTGGTGCTAGAATATGTATGCATGTATAACATTTTGATTTATAACAATATAAGGGTAAGGGTATTCAGGCAACTGTTAACATTTTTCATAACTTTAAGCAGCTTTTTGGAAGTAGTCGGTATTTACACGATGAAACATATATTAGAGCTCACTTTAAACACATAAACACTTGTTAAAAATCATAATGCAGCAGCCCACCTACCGCCCAACCGTTCAAGGAGAGGCTGCAGGTTACTTAAAACACGAACAAATCATGAATTTAGTTTAAAATACCTTAAAATAGCAACCCAGACAAGAAATGGCTAAAGAATGTTCACAAATTAAGATTAATTTTGGGTTAAAAACCTTTAAAAAGACAGCCCACCTACCGCACCACTTCTGCTGACGAAAAATTAAGGCTTAAAAAGCAGCCCACCTCTTGTCAAAACAACCCAAAGATGCTTTAGATACGAAAACCTCAGATATATCAGTGATTTTAGAAGCTACCGAGCTGATTACTTGTTTATAAAGCTTCGTCAATCAGGGAAAATCAGATTAAACCACCTAAAAGTGGCTGAAAAAGCATCTCTTTGATTGAAAACGTTATATAAACTTTCAACTTATTTTAAAAAGAAGTCGCAAAACTAAACCCCTAGCGATTTAGGGCTAAACTATCGATTGAGGGACGAAACCAAGTAGAATATAAGAACTTAACCCAAAAGCTAAGCTCAAAATGTTAAAGATAAACATGAAAACAGACTTAAGATTAACTAGAGATTTTCAACTTTTGATGGGTGCGGGTATATATCTAATAACTTGACAGATTCCTTTTGAAAAAATCTTAAAATTTCGATATTAGACTAGAAATTTTACGAATTCCAGGCATACCTTTAAAATTTAAGTTACGTTTGGAATGTTTTCCTAGAAAATACTTAGGTATTTCGGCAAATCTTTTAGAAAATGTATCACTCTTTTCCATATAGCAGAAATAACTCTAAAACTTTTATATAACAAGTATTATGGTATGTTAAATCTTCTAAAAACTGTTCAATTTTGCAAGTATTTCTGCTACAAAGTTAAAAAAAGTGTCTAATTATTCGAATATTTGTGATGCTTATCGAGAAATCTTTCTTTTGGTATGTTAAAAGTCAAAGAAAGTATCAAAATTTCAAAGAGTTTCCGCAATTCCTTTAGAAAATGCATCACTCTTAATGGATAGCAGGAATACCCTTAATTCTTTAACATAAAATAGCTTTTGGTCTGTTAAAAGTCAACTTATTCAAGTATTTCTGCCACTCTTTCAGAAAATGCCACACTTTTTTGAAGCTTGCAGGAATACCCTTAATACGTGTACATAAAACGACTTATGGAATATTGGAAATCCTATAAAGAGTTAACATTTTCAGTTATTCCTGCAACAAAGTTCAAAAAAGTGTCAAATTATACAAATATTCTGGCAAATCATTTAGAAATTGTTCTTTCGGAATGTTACAAGTCAAAAATGTATCAAAATTTTCAAGGGTAGCAGGAATACGCTTAGTATTTCTACATAAAATTACTTTTGTTATGATAAAAGTACTAAAAAGTGTCAAATTATGTAAGTATTCCTATAGAAAATGCCGAAAACATTTCAAAATTGTACAATTCTTTCAGAAAATGTATAACTGTTAAAAGGTTTGCAGGAATACCCTTAATACTTGTACATAAAACCACTTTTGGCAAGTTAAAAGTCAAGCAAAGTGAAAAGGAAGTGCAGAAATACCCCTAATATTTCAAAAAAAAACTCATTAACCGACTTGACAAACAATAAACTACTCTACTCCAGCTGCCAGAATACCCTTAAGGCTACCCTCCACTCCACTTCAATTACGCCAATCGGGTATCAGATCGGGTTCTGCTCCTTTGGCTAGTGTGGGCAAGGCTGGTGGTGCCACCGTTGGCAAGGCAGGCGGCGCTGGTGGTGGTGGTGGTGTTAGTTGAGCCTCCAGTGTCTCCTCGCTGGTGGTGCTCGCATTGCTGCACGCCTTCAGCGAGTTATCCGTCATGGGCAGTGGCTTGGCCACACCAATACGTACCACACCCTTGGGTGCTCCCTTCAAAGCCTGCACCGCCTGATCCAGTGAGGCATTCTCCAGATTAATTGAATTGACAAACAGCAAACGATCTCCCGGTATAAGGCGTCCATCCAATTGTGCCACTCCACCCGGCACCAGTGAACGTATAACAATCAACGTATCATTGGGATCCAATGGGTCCTGATAGTCCAGTATAGAGAAACCCAAACCACGATCTCCCTTGACCAGCTCAATAATCTGTGGCTGGGACGACCACATGGCCAGGCCGGTGAGTGGCTCCAGGGAGCGAGATTTCAGCTTGTTAAACGAATTGGCCGCGGCAGCCACCGAGTCCGCATCGGCCACAGAGCCCGCAGTGGCCAGACTGCCATCCGATTTGGCCTTGACCAGACGATCTGTGGCCGGCAAAAGATTCTCGAAATTGTTGCTCAACTTTTTGAGGGTGTCATCGGAGAAGGGCAGCAGTGAGGTGTTCTTGCTACGGCCACACACCATACGCACATCCAGCGGCAGTTCCTTGAGTATGGCCACCACCTCCAGATGATTCATGCCCAGCAAACGTTCACCGTTTACCTCGAGCAGCTCATCGCCGGAGCGCAGCACTCCATTCACGCCGACCGGACCGTCGGGCAGAATGGAACGTATATAATGATGAGGACGCACCTCACGTCCGCCCTCCACATCCACAGTGCCCTCCAGTGAGATGCCCAGGCCGCCGACAGCAAACTTTTTGATTTGAGCCACAATAACCTCCACATCGGAGCCAACGATCTTCTGCCATTTGCGCATGATTTCCGTTTCTGCTTCCAGGGTAAGTTCCGGATCTGTGTAGTATTTGTGACGCGTGGTAACAATGAGATTGGAGTTCTTGGCCTAAAAGAAAAGCATCAAACGAGTGTGGCAACAAAAAGAGTATGTCAACCCACCTCTGCCTTGTCCAACTCCGTGGGTATGATCTTGGGGCTGACTTCCAGGGAATCTCTGACAGCCAGCAACTGTTTGCCGGCTCCAAAGCTGCTCAGACTGGTGGCAGTGGTGGTCATAAAAGCCTCGGGCGCTGGCAACGCTTCTTCATCCAAATCTCTGTTGGCATTTGTGGCCGGAGGCGAAGGCGGAGTAGGCAGTTGAGCACGTGCTGGTGTGCCCGGTGTACTGACCGTCGTAGGCAGCTGATCATTCGCTGCGATGGCCTGCTGCAGCTGCTCGTACTTGGGACCACGCAAATAACGTTCCAGGCGTAGATTCACCACCTGGCCAGATTTCTTCAGCAGCTCCACCGCCTGATGATTGGAATAGCCCTGCAGAGACTGACCATCCACCTCAATAATGCGATCATTCACACGTATGCGTCCACTTAGATCAGCTGCCGAGCCGGGCGACACACTCTTCACAAAGATCCCGGACAGTTCCTCCTTTTCGCACACATAACCGGCTATGGTAATGCCCAGACCATTGGCATCCTTCTTAAGCTCCACCTGCAGCTTTTCCGTTTCGGGTAAGGCCAATAGCTCCTCCAGATCAATGCTGGGATCGATGAGCAGAGCAGTCTCTCCTCGATAGACAAAACGTTCATCCTCGGTGGTGGTCTGTGGTGTGGAGGCTGTTGAGCTTTCACCAAATATCTCCGGATAACCAATGGATATCAGATAACGCTCCAGCTCCGCGGGATCAATGAGCACCCGAGTGGGCACCACGGCGCTGCCCGGTTCCAGGGCATACTGCGGCGTGGGCACATTCTGCTCAATGGGACGTGCCACCACCAGACGTACATGCGTGCCCGACTGACGCAACACCGCGGCCACCTGCTCCGACACCATTTCATGAAGATTAACCTCACCAATCTGCAGTATATGATCGCCCGAACGCAAACGGCCATCACGATCGGCTACACCGCCAGGCAGTATGGTCTTCACTATGACACCCGAGCTGCGTGCTCCTATGATGCCAAATCCCAGGCCCGTGCCATCATTCACCAGCTCTATGGCCTGTATCTGGGCATAGTCCGTGGCATACAGATCTGCTCCGGCGGCTCCCGACTTGGAGTTTTGACTCTGTGGACGTGTGGGATCTTCGCCAGACTTGTCGGGACTGCCGCCCGGCGTGGAGGAGGAGTCATACATGACCTCGCCACCATTCAGGCTCAAAACCAAATTGCCCGCCACATCGATATCAAAGTCTTGTGGCAACATGGACGGATGCTGACCCAGCTGGGCATTTAGTTCTGACAGCGAGTCCTCCACATGGACTATGTTGCGGAAGACGGGATCCTGTAGTATGCTCAGAATGGTATTTAGACTTTCAGCCGTTTGCATTTGCAGTTTGGGATCGTCGGACTCATCGATGCCCTTCTTCACGGCCTCAATCTGCTGCAGAGCACTGGAAATGTCAGCGCTGAGATGCATGGCGTTGTTGTTGTTGTTGCTGACCAGTGGAGCGCGTACTTTGTTTCCGTTATGGGTTGCAGTGTGTGTGAGTGTGTGTAAGTGTGTGTGTGTGTGTGGGGCGTGTGTTAATGTGTTGGCACACTTGTTCGTTGGGCTGGGAGTTCTGTTGGTACTAGCCTTGAAATCCTTTCAATGCTTGGAAATTGCTTAGCAATATTAACAATATTGCATTTTTCTGCTGCTGCAGTTGTAGCTTTGTGATTTTCAATTGATTTTTAATTACCGTATTCGAGATGAGCCATGGCTGTGCAGTAGCTCATCGATAGTTGTGGTTATCGATATCGGCTATCGTGCAGCTGACTTGCTCACGAGGCACGCGCAGCGCTAGTGGAATGTTACCGTTATAATAAACTCGGACGACGCGGCTGCAGGATTAAGTGCAAGGGACACTTGTTGCATTGAATATAGTTAAAATGACAACTTAAATTGCTGAACTTTAACTTGCTGCTAAGCAAATGGTCAGATTTTCATAAGCAACAACACCGCAGCTACAGTTGGCGCCCGATGTGAGCGTGTGTGTGTGTGTGTGTGCACTTATGAAACCAAGATGGCGGCGTGTGACTTTGGACTTTGCTTGGCCAGTGGTTTTGTCTGCGGTGCTACCGTCACTCGCAGGTAATTGATGGCTTTCAATGATTGAATTGCTACTCTTGACCATTTCTATCTTCTTGCAGCTGCTTGTGTCGCTCAACATGGCACCTGAAGCATGAACCACGTGGCTTTCGGATGCCGGGATAACCTCTGAAATTTGTTGTCTACCAGATTCCTAGACTCCAGGGAGTACAGCAACAACAGCAGCTTCGCAGGAAGCTAACCTGCTTGCCCGTATCTAGAAATCAGGTTAGTCAACAAGCTGGCTAATGGTTGTCTGCCTCAGGGCTTAGGAGTACTCCATGTTGAAGCGCTCACACACGACAAGTGCTTGATTAAACCACGTTCGGCCCTGATCAAGCTGTAAATGTCATGTCCCTTCGGTTTGGTTAAGGGTCCAGCTTCATTATTCAGCTTCCACACAGAAAATCCACATACCAAACCTTCAGTTTCTGCGAAATGGTGATATGTGCTGGGGAACATATCAGTTAAGCCACATTTTAAGGTCAAATTGAATTGAAAAACTGTACTTGAGATACCCAATAAGGCTTATAAGCTTAGGATTCGAACTCAAAAGTAGCTATTCGGCATTTTCTTGGCCATACCGGCCAGTTTTAATAAGGTTTCAAGGTCTTAAGAAGTTGCCTCAAGTTAAATATGGCGAGATCTTGGTGTTATACATCAATTTAAGCGCCTTTGAGTCTTACTTATGTGCTGCCCCTACTTGGAAGGTTAGAAATCACTAGTTTTCGAACAGCCACAACTGAGGAGATGGTTTTTGGAGACGTGTTTCAAGGTTTCCACAACCTAAACTACCAAAGTGTAAACTTTGGCACTTTGAAGGATATTAAAGGCAAGTACCAGCCTCCGGAATGAGGAACAGACACTTTCCTTTTGGTTTTCAAACTGTAACATCTATTTGTTGGACTAGCAAATTTTGGGGAAGCTTCTTGTCTTTTGTTTCAATGACAACTAATACAACAGTTGAAAAAGATGATCCACTTTTACTGCTGCAGTTGTTTCTGTTCCTCCTCCTCCAATTCCAATTCCATTTTATGAAATTGAGCAAAAAACTCACGTGTCATGCTCTTCATAGTGGAGTTCAGGTACTTGGGAAATAGATCTAAGGAGAGACACATGTATAGGTATGGAAGGTATCTTAGGATCTATGCACTCACAGTTAAACTCAATAATCAGATCGCCGAATTCATCGTTTTTCTTATTCGCCTGCTTGATGGCATTCACTGCGCTTAGATTATGGCACCTGGGTAAACCCTCTTGTGGTATTACCTTCCTATAGCCCGGATGCACCACATCCGTTATGACAATCTTTAGCTTACGCTTATCCAGCGTATTGATAAAGAATATGAAACCGGTGAGGGCCTGTGAGATATCTATGTCATAGCGATAAACCAGATCGTGTAGATTACGACGCACGAAATCGGGATGCGGTTTATCCGCTGCTATGAACACAATATCACCGGGTATGGTGGTCGGATAGCGATCTCCCTCCTCTTTGAAACAATAGCGTGTGCCGGCCGTGGTGCCCGGCTGAATGACAATCTTCAGTGTATGCTTACGCTTCTCCAGTCTCGACTCCTTCAAGTCGACAATCTCCTGACGCCACACATGCATCAGTTTCACACAACCCGTGCGCACTTCCTCCAGCGATAAGTGCATCAAACGCTCGGTATTTGCATCCTTTGCACGCACTCCTATGCCATGCTCACGTGTGGCATACAAACTGGGCGGATTGGCTATGGCATCTATAACATTGGCATACGGAGAATAGCTGGCAAAGACGCCGGCATAGACACGCATATGATCTCCATGATATTGATATTGCGGAAAGTAGCCGTTGGGTAGCATCACACCCTCAAAGAGACCCGCCTCGCCATAACGATCATAGATGGCACGATACAGATCGTTGCCCAGCACATCGAATGCCATGTTAATGTAGGCCCACTGCTTGGCCTCGCCCATGGGCGACAGATGTGTAAGTCGTCCGTTTTGCGCCAGTGGCACAAAATCCTGCTCATGCTGCTTATCCCGATGCGGGCAAAGGCGTATGGCCAGTCGGCGATAGGCCAAAGTCAATTGCTCCTTGGTGGCACCTCTGGGCACATCCAGCACAGCATAATAATCCAATTCGGGGCGATTCATTTTGAGTTGAAATTTGAAAATTATTCGAGAGTAAGAAATGTGGGAATTGGGAGGGGCAAACTCAAATTGTGATTGAAAATTATAACTCAAAGCTTTCTTTTCTTATTTCTTTTACAGAAAAGGACAAAAACGAAATAACAAAGCATTTAAGGATACTTCTATAGACAAAGATACAAATGGAAGCCACTTAATCTTCGAATTTTTAACCAAGGGGTAAGTGTTTATACATTTTTTGACATATACAAAGAAAATGCAGCGTTGCGTGACTGAAGAATCATTAAAAGAGCTATTTCGAAGTATACTGCCGGGTATTTAAATCCCTAAATGAGCAAAGAATACAGAAAAGTGCTTAAACATGAATGAAAATAATGTTTTCATACATTTTACCGTGACTGACGAGTCATTAATTGTACTAAAAAGAGGCTAAAACGGTAAAAGAACTAGTAAAAATGTAACGTTGCATGTTTTTAAGACTGATTATTGATGTAAAATACCTTTTGTTGCCTTATATGCCTTAGAGAATTGGTTTTTTACATAATCCAACACTTTTTTAGAGCAAACAGTAACCTTGCTTAAGGCGGTTTTAGTTCTTTTCAACATTTTCACAGGAAAACCAGTTTAATTCGCTACAAAATCGCTTAGATATCAATTTAATGCAAATCAAAAACCAAGAAAACCTTACTTAAGCGGGTTTAAGCAGCTAGGCAAGAGATGTTCTAGCCCAAAAACACAAAAATTAAACATTTTATGTCACTTCTTGACAGTCAAAGGTAGTCTAGATACCATATAGAGTCTTCTTTCCCTGCAACTCTTATGGGAAACCTATAACTCTTTTGTTAGCATAGCTTTTTCCTCTATGATTTAGTTTTTTTTAGGTCTTTCTGCTGCCTCAATTACTCAGCTCAGGTGGTTCCATTTCATTCTAGTTGCAAATGTATCATTCTCCTCCCTTTCCTACTTATCTTTCCGTATTCAATCGGTTTCTAAATACATGAATGTTTTGTGGTTTTCCTTGTGGAGGATCCATTGAGATGCATTGTCCATACGTGGGACTTGAAGTACCTAGTTTTGTCTTATGTTTATGGCGACTACTAAACACATAAGCGCTTCTATCTAGGAATGGTAAAGATTCAGATGAACAATAGGCTTAAGAAAGTTCGCTGCAGCATCAAAATTCTTGCTTAGATTAGACTTTTCTGGGTACAGAGTATATTATAGTTGGCTATAACCGACTTTCTTACTTGTTTCCACTTGGTAAGTTTAGGTTAAGTTGTTAGACTTATGTGTTAGGCCAGCTTATGATGGCTGAAGGCGTTAGTTAAGCCTCATATAACCATTGCGAAACTGCGGGAGATTCACTTTACTAAACCATTCGGTAAAGCTGGCTGCTTAGGTGTTTGACTAGAAGAGGTTGAGCAAGTTCTACTCAACCGCTTTCTCCTCTTTCTTAAGTCAAGCCTGGGCGTGACCCGTTAGGGCCCCTAACCCACCTACCGATGGTGTTTCCTTCTCTGAATTTGTTTGAGTGCTGTCCTTGCAAAGGGTTTCTTCAACTGTTGCTTGTCTATGAACCTTTGACCGAGGAAAGCGGAACAAGGAAAGCCTTGCTAAGGGTTTCTTCAACTGTGGCACGTAAGCCAAGTGCTTTGAAGGGCAGCTTGGCTATGAATTTGTTACTTTCTTTGACCGAGGTAGCCTAACAATGATCAGGAAAGCGGAACAATCAGCTTAAGAAACGTTCCCTTCAACTTGTTACCCAAGCTTAGAGTCTTCCGTTTGGATATTGATGTTGTTGTTGTTGTAACGGTTGGGAAGTTTCTTGTTGTAGAAGTTGTAACTGTTGACTTCCCATTGACCGGGGTTGGCAATCCTTGGGCAGTGTGCTGGACACTGCGTCGGTTTCGGGACGAAGACCCGATTGCCGTGAGAACTGTGGATATTAATGTTGTTGTTGTTGTAACGGCTGGGAGGTATCGTATGTACATGTAAAGAAAGAAAGAAAGTAAACGGAATTGGGTAAGTAAAAGGTGGATGTAGGGGACTATTCCCTGCCCAGGTCGAGGAAGGAAGATACCTCTACTGGGTGGGACCATAGGTCTAGTGGCGTAAGTTCGGTAGGATTCAGAGGACACTCGAAGAGGTGTTTGGTGTCGTGTGGTCCGATACCACATTTGGGACACTCGTCTGTGACTTCCGGATTGATGCGGGCAAGGTAGCTGTTTAGGTGCCTGCTTTTACCGGAGCGGAGCTGAGCCAGTGTCGCTCTGGCGTGTCTCGGGAGCGTCTTCTCCGAGTCATCGATAGGTGGGGGCCTTCCTCCTAGGACGATGTTCAATTGGTAGGCATCCATGGTGGAGGAGACCATGTCGGTGTGTGCCTTCTTTTTGGCTTCAGCGCATGTTGTTGCTGTCACCGTGCCATTTCCCAAAAGTTGCTGCACCTTGGGGAGTTCAGTTCTCAGATCGTATCGCACTGCTTTGGGTCTCCTTGACATGCGATCCATAGTGCAGTCGTGATTGGGGTGAGACGTGCAGTGACATCCGATAAGGAACTGTTGGGTGAGGAGTTGATTATGGTGGCGGACAGGGAGGATCTCAGTTTCCTGATGGAGATGGTCCGGGTGAGTCATCAGGTGACAGCCCGTAGCTACCCGCAGCGCAGCGTTTTGCGCTAGCTGTAGGTTCCGCCATTGGGTGTCGCTGATCGAGGGGGACCATATCGGGGCGGCATAGTTTAAAATGGATCTACCTATGGCCTTGTAGGTGGTCAAGATCGTCTCCTTCTCCTTCCCCCAGGTGCTGCCAGATATGGCCTTCAGTACCTTGTTGCGGCTCCTGACCTTTTTTATCACGTCCTCCGAGTGTTTGGAGAACGTGAACATGGAATCGAAGGTGACGCCGAGGATCTTGGGATGATTGATAGTAGGTATCCTTTGCCCACCTATGTGGATATCCAATTGCGTTTTAACCTCTTTCGTCCATGTCGTGGGGAGAGTTGCCGAGGATTTCGAGGCAGACAGGCTGAGGTTCCTGCTTGCGAAGAAATCAGCAAGGCAAGGAAGGTAGGCGTTTAGTCTTTGAGTGATTTGGATTTGGATATTAATGTCGTTTGCTCTGCTGTGGGAAAGGTTGTCTTAGCCGTGTCAGTTTGGTATACAAATCTCTTTGGCTTCTAGCTTTGATTCATTGGTTCCTCAGGTTGTTACTTTGAAGCGTAAGTTTGCTCTTCCATCAGAGTGGATTGGCTTTGCTTATTGTTCTTGAGCATCTGTTTGCGTTACATTTGGCAACTGGAAATGAAAGATTTAGTAGGACTTTCTTTGTAAACCTTAAAGTCTAATGTCAGTTTTTGGTTTTCAATGTAAAGTGGGATATAAATGTGGCCTAAGAAGTGCCCATTGAGGATTCAAATGCATCAAATTCTGATTGAGGTGGCTCCTAGATATGCAGCTAGGCCTTTTGGTCAAGGAACAACTTCATAAACATCGAATTTGGTTGGTTCCTTATTAAAAATTTAGTTTACATGTCCCTGACTACTGTTCCCAAGTATATATGCTGGTCAAGCTTACTGAGAATTTAGCTGACTTTATTTCAAATTATATACAATAAACTCAACTGATGAATGCATTCCGGATGAGGCGGGAGCGTTGCTTCTTGACGGGGGCGGCAGGCGGCGAAGATTTGATTTAAAGTTAAGCTTAAAGTGACGATGGAACATGCAATATGGAGCCGTTGGACGGGAAATCAATCAATATCATCAGTGCTAACGCCAGTATAGATGGGCTCCTCCTCCTTCTCCACCACTTTCTCTTTGGCACTCTCCTCCTTCTTGGCATCATCGGTTTTCTCTTCGGCGGCGGCGGCGGCGGCAGCAGCTGCGGCTGCTTCAGCTTCAGCCACATCGGCCGCATTGGGCACCCAAAGGCCAGAATCCACACAACGTTTCATATGATGCTTGGCCACATCCACCGGCATGGCTGCTATGGTCTTCTGCAGCAGTTCCACATCTCGTGACTCAAAGCAGGCCTTGAGCTCCTGTAAAAAGTTGACAATGGATACAAATTTTAAGATACAATTTCAACAATTTCCTCACATCTGGCAGGGATTCAAACACATCTGCTGGATCCAGTCCACCGGGACCCATGCGCTCTTGTCGCTCCTCCTCCTCTGCCTGTGCCATTGCCTCTTGTATCTTTTCCTGTGCCCGCTTCTGTATGCGTCCCTTGAATCCCGCTATTTCGCTTTCAAATTGCTGACGATATTCCGGCAGACAATTTTGTATTTTGGAAAAGAAGGAGCTGACACAGGCACGCGCATCCACATTCAGTTGCTTGGCCAACTCCAGGATATACTGCATACAGATGCATTGATGGGCCACGTGCGACATCAGTTCGTGCTTCTCCTCCATCTCTAGGTTAATGGACCAAATGACCAAATAGTTGGCCGTCTCATCGCACACCAATTGTGAGTGCTTTTGCAGGAACTCCTTGGAATCCTCATATTTGCGGAACATGCCATATTGTTTGCAAAGCTTCTCGTTCTCCTTGACGAACTGCTTCATGCGCTGTTCGCGCTCCTCCTCGGACAGATTCTCATCGGGTTTGCGGGGAGCCTTCTTGTTAATGACAGTCTTCTCGAAACCGGGCTTGCTTATGGTATCCACATTCCAGGGAGTCGTTTTCTCCTTCTTCATCATGTCGTTCTCCACGCGGTCCAGCTCCTTGCCCTCATTCTCAATCTTCTCCAGCTCTTTCTGTCAAACGAATGCCAGCGATTATAAGCAACTGATTACATATACTTGACTCACCTTGAGTGCCGCCTCATCTCCCTCCTTCTTGGCCAAGCGCTCCTTCACATCTATGAGTCGCGCCTGAAAGCTTTGTCTTTTCTTTTTCATTTCCTCCTTATCCTTGTCTAACTCTGCCATGCGCTCCACGCGTGCCTGATGCCGCCAGCGGAACAGGGAAGGCGTATCAATATTTGGGTGTGTGTCGTCCTCATCGTCCGAAATCTGCAAACGAGACCGGGTGAAATGGGAATGCCAGCAGGCAGTGTTTACTCAATGTTCACCTCAATGTTCTTCCACTTGCTGTAGTCGACCATTTTGATAGCTTCTTGTTAACTTGGTTCTCCCTGATTGGATTTCAAAGCAACAAAAAAAAAGTTTAGTTCTGGTTCTCCTCTCTTGCTTCGTTCCTTTTTTTTTTGGATTCGTCTGGAAGTCAAGTGACCGTTCGATGCAAAAATACCAAACTGAAAATACCAAAAAGCTGTTGCTCAGTATGCGCTAGATCATTTTTGCCAGCTCATCTTGCACAGTGGCCTGACGGAGGGGCAAAAGTGAACGAATTTTGTTTATATTCCAGAAAACTAAACAAATTTGAAAAAAAAAACCAAATAAATGCATGTTTTGTGTGGAAAATTGGATTTTTAACATTTTTAACAACTGTCCCTAGATTTTATTCACAGACTTAGGGTCACAAAATCTCACAAATAGCAGTGTAAAATCTTAAATCTGAATCTGATAGATAGCTACTATGTAAAATAAGAGAAATCAGGCCTTAGGGGGTTGAAGTCTCTCTCAATTTTAATTTTAGGTATACTTTTCTGTGAAATAAGACTTGTCCAACTTTACCACAAACTTTCTGCAATTGTAATTCTGTTTTTATACTCAGTAACACGAAGCAAAGCTTTTGCTTGTTCCATTGAGTGGCGCCAATTGCCTAAAAACAGATCTTGTAGCTACCATTTTTACCCGGTTTTATATAAGTTATATTTGGCTGTGCTTTCAAAGGTATTTCTATTCATAAAATCCCATTAATATAGCATTAAATCGCAACTTTAGTTACTAAAAGAAGGTATATTCGAATCTTTGAGTTTTTAAATCTCGACCGATGTCTGTATATAATTGTTTAGACAACTGATCATAGTACTAATCTTAATATGGCCTCAAAGTCATGTCTTTGATGGGAAATATTCTCGAAAATCATTTAATTGCGTCTAAGGAAACCTTAGCAATGATTTTACTGCTTCATTCACTTACAAAATGGTTGATAATTCAAAAATATATAAGTAAACATTGATAATGGAACTTAAATTGATCTTAAAAACATGTCTAGTTTTCCAATACAACCTTTTCGATCTAGAGAAAATCTTAAATTCTCATAAATGATGTCGCCCTCAACAGTTTCTGGGATAAACTATTGAAAACAAGAAAGAAAGTCGGTCAAGCCCGACTATAACATACTCTGTACCAAGAAAATTTGTCTTTTGATCATAACTCGAAAACCGTTCATCCGATCTTCTTCATTTCTTTGGCGAATCGATAAGTTATCCTAATAACTAAATATGTCCAAAAGGAACAAGCCATCTATCTTCAAAACTGTGGGAGATATGACGTTTTTTCTAAATTGCGGGGGCGGGAGGGGCGTGGCCAAAATTGAAAATAAACTTGATTTGCCTGCGACATAAGAAGCATATGTCCTTTACATGTCAAACCTCTATCTCTTACCATCTCTGAGATGTGTGCGTTCATACGGACAGACAGACGGACGGACATGGCTATATCGACTCGGCTGTTGATGCTGATCAAGAATATATATAGGGTCGGAGATGCTTCCTTCTGGATGTTTCATACTTTTGCACAAACTTATAATACTCTGTGTACCTACGGTACAGAGTATAAAAAGTCCCAACACAATCGGACTATTAGTCGTCCCTCACTTTTTATTAATTTAAGCTTTTATTTCAAATGACATAAGAATTTATTTCGGCACAATACTGTATTAAAATAAGAGTACTGTTAATAAGCAATCAGAGCTCAAAGCATTTTAAAAAGGTTTCTATTCATGTGAAGTTCGAGAAAAAATGTAATTTCATGGGATTTGGACACCAGCCTTTATAAAAGCTTCATTGAAGTTTGGAAAAGGTATTCTAAGTTCGAAAAAGAACCGTTCCGAAGAAAGTTTTCGAACGCTAAACGTATTGCCTACTACGGCTTCTTTTCGAGTTAGCTTTCGAATATTTAACCCTTGTTCGTCAAAAAGCGGAAAGAAAACTATTATTTCTAAGAACTTACTTAAGGAATGAGACTTACTTATGTAGAGATATGAGACTTGGAAGCTTAAAAATTACCCAACCTATGCTAATTTACTAGATCTTACAGCAAAATTTGTAAGCCGTAAAGAATAAGACTTACTTATAGTGAGTTATGGGGTCTCAAAGTATATGAATACGCTAGATCTTACAGCAAAATTTGTAAGCAACCTTCCATTTGCCCCTTGAATTACCATAATAATAACGGAATAAATAGCTTGCCAACTTAAACCGATTGAACCAAAACCTCTCCTTAGCTTGGATCTCACAATGTGTTCGAAACCACTGTAAATCGCCAACTCCGTTAAGTTTAATTTTATGTTATTTTTTTTTATATATTGTTTTCAAACGCTTTCACCCACTGTGCACCGTTAGAGATATCAATTTGGTCTCTCTATTTTGAAAGGTGTTGCAAAATGATAGCATTGCCAGTGTTGCTAAACTTGTTACATGTGCGCGCGCTTGTTTGAAATTGTAACACGCGGCCAAGGTTAATGCATGCAAAAGGCAAACAAAAGTGAAAAGAAATTCAACAGGAAACTAGGAAACTTTAAATGCACACAATGTCAACGCAAATCGTAGGCGTTGACACCAAATGATTTATTCATTGCCTAACCAATGTCTGGTTAAGCAGAAAAAGGCCAGGGACAAGCGTGAATTCCACACAGTCCGTGGAAAATGGCCAGCTATTATAGACGTAAAAAACCGGATGCGGTGTTTTTGAATGCCAAACCGATAAATAGTGCCAATGCACAGGCCTATTTGTATGGCGTGCGAAAGTATTCCATAGGCCTGGCCGAACGTTTGGACAGCGAGTATGTGGCGCCGGCGAATCAGGGGAAAAGAAGTGCAGTTAGCACGGCGGCATCGCTTAGTCCGGAATTTACACCGGTGAGTCACAGTGCGGATACTGAAGTGCCGCCTTAAACTCCGGCTTGTCTGTTTCAGAGCGTTTTCTATCGTAATATAGCTCCGGTGAATTGGTTTTTGCGCTTCATTGGTGTTCTACCCATAGTGCGACGGGGACCGGCTAAGGCTAAATTTGAATTGAACTCGGCTGCATTTATGTACTCCGTGTTTTTCTTTATGTTATTGGCGGTGAGTTGGGCTGAGTTTGGGAAATCTTTTGGATGTAAATAACCCCGCTTTCTCTGCAGACCTATGTGGGTTATGTGGCCCACAAGCGCATCCATGCTGTCCGCTCGCTGAGTGGTCCGTTTGAGGAGGCCGTTATAGCCTATCTATTTCTGGTCAATATCCTGCCCATATTGGTTATTCCCATTCTGTGGTGGGAGGCCAAGAAAATTGCACGCCTGTTCAACGATTGGGATGACTTTGAGGTGTTGTACTATCAGATCTCGGGACATAGTTTACCACTACAGCTGCGCCAGAAAGCCCTGTACATAGCCTTTATACTACCCGTACTCTCGGTCCTATCGGTGGTCATCACACATATAACCATGTCGGATTTGAATCTCAATCAGGTGGTGCCCTATTGTATATTGGATAATCTTACGGCCATGTTGGGCGCCTGGTGGTTTCTCATCTGTGAGGCTATGAGTATCACTGCCCATCTATTGGCTGAGCGTTTCCAGAAGGCTCTTAAACACATTGGTCCTGCGAACATGGTCGCCGATTATCGTGTCCTGTGGCTACGCCTGAGCAAACTAACCCGGGATACGGGTAATGCCCTGTGCTATACCTTTGTCTTTATGAGTCTGTATCTGTTCTTCATCATCACCCTGTCCATTTATGGTCTGATGTCACAACTTTCGGAAGGATTTGGCATCAAGGATATTGGTCTGACCATTACGGCCTTGTGGAATATCGGTCTGCTGTTCTATATCTGCGATGAGGCCCACTATGCCTCGGTGAATGTGCGTACGAATTTCCAAAAGAAACTCCTGATGGTCGAACTCAATTGGATGAACACGGATGCCCAGACGGAGATAAATATGTTTCTGCGCGCCACCGAAATGAATCCCTCGAATATCAATTGTGGCGGCTTCTTTGATGTGAATCGTAGTCTATTCAAGGGTCTACTTACCACCATGGTTACCTATTTGGTGGTGTTGCTGCAATTTCAGATAAGTATACCCACAGATAAGGGAGATGGTGAGGGGAATGGCAATATAACAGTGGCTGATGTGCTAATGGATAGCTTGGATAATCAAATGACCTTGTTGAGCACCACCACTGAAGCCAACACCACCCCAAGGAATGTTAAGCAAGGACGAGGACGAATGGGCCGAAAGTAGGTCAAGGTAGAAGAGAATAATAAACTAATGAACTAATTTATTATGAATGTGTATTAATATTTTGACCAGAATAGTTTCTGCAGTCTATTCAATCGTATTTCTGGTCTATTTTTATGCTCGTTTGTACAAAAATAGGCAAGAGTCCGGCTCGAAGGACCATCAAAATGTATTGGAGCAGACTTCTAAAGCTGATAAAATCATTTAAATAGGCTTTGTTGGTGCTTAAAAGAAGTAAGATCTCTCTCTGATCCATAATAATTTGGTTTTAGTTGCGCTTCAAGCCAAAATGCATGTTTCGTTTACTTTTGGTAGGTTTTTGGTTTCTAGAAGTAAGCCAACTCTTTCAATTTTAGACATCAATCGATAGTCTAGGCTCTCTAAAAGAAAACCGTAGCTAAATTCATCAGTTGTACCATCCAAAATTCCTCTGCCTGTAGCAGTACAGTACTTAGTTCTACAATATTTGATCAAAAAACCCATTTGTCAGTAATACTTCATTACATCGACAAATATCGACAAAGATTAATAAATAGGTTTATACAGATTGCTTTGGCACCCTTCGAATACTGACTCAAAGTAGACTCAGTCTTAAATCGAGTCATTAAGTACTTTTCTGGGCGTTAACATTGTAAAATATTGTAATCTTTATCTTCAATCTTCACTAATTACTTCAAAACTTTGCAAATTATCAAACTGGGACATCAAATTGGAACATTCTGTATTCCTTGGAATCAGTATGACAAGTCTACCAACCGACTATTCATCAGAAAAAGCCGAAATGTTACTTTTTTGTGTCTAAACAAGATATATGATCTCCATAACCCCAGTATATTTCGACCCAGGTTAATGAACTTGTCCTGGGAACCTGTTTATTCTAAGATTTGCAAGCTTCCTTTAGCTAAAAGTACCATTTTCTGAGCCTAGGAAATGTGTATTATCTAAAAAAAATTACACAGATTTATGAATTCTCAATACTCTTTCAAAATTCTAAAAAATTTCTACCTAGGCTAATGAATTTTGACATTTTTGATTCCATGGAAATCGTTTGAAAAGACTACGATTCGACTTTTGATATTATTAGAATGAAAAGGTTGTCAAAAAAGTCTTGCGGTATTTCCGCAAGCTTGTCTTTGCAAGCGCGTAGTTCTAGTTGTATTCGTCGCATCGGTTCACGCTAGAGCTTTTTGGAAAGCTCTTTTCACGCGCTTGTTTGTTTTTAGTCGTTCGTGAGTTATAGCGTCGCAAACATGGAGCAAAATAAAGAGAAAATACGGCATATTTTACAGTACTACTACGATAAAGGCAAAAATGCATCTCATGCTGCCAATAAAATTTGTGCAGTTTATGGACCCGATACAGTTTCCATTTCCACCGCACAACGATGGTTTCAACGTTTTCGTTCTGGTGCAGAGGTGATCGAAGATGCGCCACGGTCCGGAAGGCCTGTCGTCGAAAATTGCGAGACCGGCATAGTAGCAGCCGTAGCATCGGCCAAGAGCTGGGCATGAGTCATCAAACCGTTATAAACCATTTGAAGAAGCTTGGATTCAAAAAGAAGCTCGATGTATGGGTGGGTGCCACACGACTTGACGCAAAAAAACATTTTGGCCCGTATGGATGCATGCGAATCGCTTCTGAATCGCAACAAAATCGACCCGTTTTTGAAGCGGATGGTGACTGGCGATGAAAAGTGGGTCACTTACGACAACGTGAAGGTGGCCAAGCCTGGATTGACGGCCAGGATGGTTCTTCTGTGTGTTTGGTGGGATTGGCAGGGAATCATCCACTGTGAGCTGCTCCCCTATGGCCAAACGCTCAATTCGGACCTGTACTGCCAACAACTGGACCGCTTGATCGGCCATCTTTGATCAACAAAGGCCGAATTGTCTTCCATCAGGACAACGCCAGGCCACACACATCTTTGGTGACGCGCCAGAAGCTCCGGGAGCTCGGATGGGAGGTTCTTTTGCATCCACCGTATAGTCCGGATCTCGCACCAAGTGATTACCACCTATTTCTGTCCATGGCGAACGAGCTTGGTAGTCGGAAGTTGGCCACAAGAGAGTCCTGTGAAAATTGGCTCTCCGAGTTTGTTGACAATAGGGAAGCGAGCTTCTATAAGAGGGGCATTATGAAGTTGGCATCTCGTTGGGAACTCGTCATCGAACAAAACGGCGCATATTTGACTCAAATCGCATTATTATAACCAATTTTATGAACAATTGAAAATTCAATAAAAATACCGCAAGACTTTTTTGACAACCTTATATACAAAATTCTTCCGTACATGGCTTTGATACCTCAATCCTACCAAACGGCTCGACCGATTTCGATGAAATTTCGTGTGAGTGTAGTAGTAACAGCGTAGGTGGTTTATATCTATAGCTGATTCTGGTAGGTCACACAGGGATCGCGTAATTTGCCATCCACGGCTTTTTGCACCATAACTTGACCTAAACTTAACCGATTTGGATGAAACTTTATAAAGACATTCGTCATGAATAGAGGAAGGCTGATAACAAATATGGTCCGAATCGGTCAACTCTTTCGGGTACCTCTCGAACACATATATGTTTTTTTTTGGTAATTTTGTATGAGAGCTATGCTCAGTACTAAACAGATTTGAATGAAAGTTGGCATCAGAATAGTAGAATAATACACAAAATTATATTAACGCAGGACAACGTCTGACGGGGTCAGCTAGTAAGTTATATATATTCTTGATCAGAATTAGTTGCGGAGCCGATATAGCCAAGTCCGTCCGTTTAACCGATTTTGAATCTTCCATATGTTTTGTTTCAACTTATCTGACAAACATGAACGAAGAATTTCGCAGATTTTTTTGACAGTTCGGTCCTGCTATATAAGCGGGTACACTTACTCATTAATAAATCTTTATAATATTCTTAGCTCAAGTGAAAAAGTTGCAAATTGCCTGAGAAAACACCCAAAGTATGTCGAGTATATGTTTATGGCAGCTGGGCCACCATTTCATCAACATTCAGTCGCCGAACTTCTTCTTTTACTGCTGTCCCTCTGGGATTCGTTGTGTTTAGCAAGCTGTTGGCGTCGATTGCTAGCCTGCACGGTTGCTGCTGCAGATCTTAACCTTCACTAGCTTATCGCACCGCTATTGAACTTCTAGCGCAGTCTCAGCTGCTCTCTGAAATTCGATGTATTCAGCAAATAACTGCCGTCGATTGCTCGCCTGTTCTGACGTTCATTGCAGCTTTCGGATCCGCTTGACGGGTTAGCCTAAGTTACGCTTTCGAAGGTTTTTCTCGACTTCTCATAACACTCATCAGAGTAAGACGCTCTTTGAGACATTTCATATTCTGGCATATTTTAGAAAATCAAAAATTACAGTTTTCTAATATAGATTAATTAAATGATGAGCTCAGACGCATTCCAAGAAAGTTTAAACACTTTGTGAGCATCAAAGCGCAAAATCATTTGGTGTCCATGGTTGACCTCCTAATTCAAAAATTGACCAGACCCAATGCGGTAACTCTATATTACTTAGACACAGCTGTTCTTTGAGTTCAGGATCTCAGCCGCAAATTCAAATATTCTTTCATAAAATCATTTTAATATAGAAATTCATTATTTTTTTGTATCTTTTCTTGAAAACTAAGCCCAATAAGCTCTTGGTTTATCCAAAAACAGTTTAAGCGATGCGATTTGAAATATGTAACTCATTTATATTATACTAAAAGTATTATTCGACATTCTCTCACGACTCGAACATGTCAATTGATGAGCTATTTACATTGAAAACATGACAACATGAAGGCCTATTAGATTATCATGTCATTAGGTGACGAACAGTGTGAAGACAGCCCTTAATTTGAAAGTACAGGGTGCGCCATATAAAGTGAATAAATATAAAAACAAACAACCGATTGCTATATGTTGATCTTGTTCCTTTAATTTGGTCCTGTACAATTTATTTCGACTAGTTTTTGAACACAACATCAATCAAGTGGCCACAACAAAATGTGCCCTTTTTGCGGCATTTTCCATCACTTTTTCGAGCGTCTCAGTCGATAAAGTGGCGATTTCGGCTCGTGTGGATCGCTGGCGTAAACCTTGCTTTTTAAATAGCCCCACAAAAAGAAGTCTGGGGCGGTCAAATCTGGAGATCTGGGTGGCCAGTCAGTATCGCCTCTTTTTGATACCGGCCCAAACAGTCACTTTTTGGTCGTGTAAAGGTATTTCATGGATGCGGTGTGGATTTTCCGTGCCCCATATGCGACAATTTTGCTTATTAACACCACCAGAAAGCGTGAAATGGGCCTCATCGGTCATCAAAATTTGTTAGCACAATTGAACGATTATTTTCGATGAACAGCGTCACTATTTCGGCACGTTGTTTTGGTGTGAAGCGTTCCATGGTCAAAATTGTACTCGATTGATGTTTCCAAAACATGTCTAACAAAAGCAATCGGTTGGTAAATGTCAAAGTTATTCAGTGTTGCCATACCGACACTTTATATGGCGCACCCTGTTTATTTCCAAATGGGTCTGGATTTTTGAATAATATTTCAATCGATATGGTTTTCGCTATTCTTTGTATCTTTGTTGTCAGTCTTTTTTAACTGTACTCGTTATAGTTACAAATTTATGCCCATTTGTGTAAAAACTACTTTTAATTTGCATATTTCGTTTTTTATACCCTTGCAAAGGGTATTATAATTTTGCCCAGAAGTTTGCAACGCATAGAAATATTCATTTCCGACCCCATAAACTATATATATTCTTGATCAGGGTGACGAGCTGAGTCGATTGAGCTTTGTCCGTCCGTCTGTTTGTACGCGAACTAGTCTCTCATTTTTAAAGCTATCGAGCTGAAATTTTGCTCAGAGTCTTCTTTTTGCTGCACACTACTAATATGTCGGAACCGACCGGATCGGATGACTATATCTCATAGCTCCCATAGGAACAATCGGTCGGAAAACTAGTTTTAGTATGAAAAACTTTTTTCTTTTAAATGGAAACGATTCCAAACTTTGTAATCGTAGGTTTTTTATGTTATTTTATAATTCTACCAAGTTTTATCAAAATCGGACAACTATATGGTATAGCTGCCATACAAAAGATAGGTCTGAAAAACAGTCTTAGTTAGAAAAACTTTTTTGTTTTTAATGATAGCATCCTGTAATTTTGTATTTGTTTGTTTCTCGGGCTTTTACACAATTCTACAAGTTTTTGTCCAAATCGGATGACTATATCATATAGCTCCCATACGAAAAAAGTATTTTTTGAATATATTTAAGCGAGCACTTGCAAGGGTATAAAATCTTCGGCACAGACGAAGTTAGCTTAGCTTTCTCGTTTTTTTTTTAATTCAGAGGCTTGCCAATTTTGTTTTAACAAAAGCTGTCCCGTCCCACTGTGCCTCGACCACACCACACTCTTTAGGTAACAAATAAAGCAAGTGCGAAAGAGACCACTATACTAACTTCCACCACTTCAAGCAGTCACTTAAAACGCCGCGCAGCGCTTGCTTTGATAGCTCAGCGCTTAGCACCACAAACCAGCAGATGGTAGACCTGTGTTCGAGTCCTGTTCGCACCCAACCTTAAGATCTTTATTTTTTTCACTATTTTTAAACTTTATTCAAGGGTTAGGATTGAAGATATTAACCAAAATTTTGATTAGAGTTAAAAGCCAAAAGCGCTAACATAAAATTGTTGAGCATCCATTACATTACACACACAGTACATACGTACTCTCTCTCTCACACACACACACACACACACACAGACGCTTACATGCCCAAAGAATATGTTTAAGACACTTGAGGAAAGTTCAAGATGGCCAGAAAGCAGGTTGAAGTACTACTCAAAGGAACTAACACTGTCCATCCGGGGATTCGGTTAGAATATGCTTATACCCATTGCTGCCCAGGTACATGTGCTCGCGACGAAAGTGATAGGGAATCTAGAGATGTGAAAAGGAGAGCAAATGTAAAGAGATTCCTTTTTGAATCAACTGTACTTACAGCACCAGGAGCGGGGCAGGGTATGGCCACAGTGGCGATTTCCCGTAATTTGTTCATGGTACGCAGACTCTGATAGAAACTATGCATCACATACCACTTGAAGCCATCCAGACAGAGTAGAGTATAGCAGATGATAACTGAAAGGTCGATAGAAAACGAGGATTAAACAAGGATACTGCCGCTTTTAGTTAGCCACTCACAGTAGGTACACTGTCCTCCAAAAATCAACGGCAACTTGGTATCCTTCAGCATAAAGATGAGCACACCCACGGCAATGGCGCCCAGGAACTCCACCACCAACCAGGGTATTATCAAGCCCGGACGATTCTTGTAGACGCCAAAAAACAGGGCTATGGCACTCAGTGCATAAATCCCCGTAACCACGGCCAGAATATACAAAGCATTCTCAGTGGCATCCGCCAACTGGGCGGCTGTCTGTAGCCGCAGATCGTTGTGAAACGGTGACATGTTATAGAAGCCATTATCCTTTTGATCCAATATATCCAAGTCCAGCAGATGTCGCATTTGTTCAGCATGCGCCAGACACAGCAGCACCAGGAACAGTATGCAGTGCGCTATCAGCTGTAAAGCAAAAGGAGATGATCTTCATTTGGTACCATTTTTTCCATTTCTAATGCTACGAATTCCCAACTGGCTTAAGCCCCAGCTGTACCTAACACACATTCGGTTGCCCACTACAATTCAAAAAGGGTGCTCGTCCTGGCACATTCCCGTATTACGGAATCAAAGTGCAGACGCATTGCGCCGTTGGCCCATCCCCTTTGCCCCCTCACCAAGGGGAGCGGGAGGCGTGTGTGCGCTAAATTGCCGCCTTCGATGGGTTACCTCAACGCGCCCAGTGGGGTTTGGCTTTGCAAATCCAGTGCATAATTTTTGTCTTCCGGGGCTGGCGGCTGTACATCGTCCTGGATGGCAGGGGGATTCTCCTGCGTGCCATGGACAAGTGCGCTGCGCCCCGCCTAATAAATAAATTATATAAGTGTGGGGAAGGGATTATCAACTTACCAGCTGGTAGATGCTGGTCAGCAAAGCCGTGGTGCGCAGATTTCGTGGCGTTATGGGCGCCATTAGCATCGCGTAGATGCGTCGGCCGCAGCCAGCCGTCGAGCTGCTGACCATGGGCAGCAGCATTTTGGAGTCCTCCGCCAATCAATTTATGGATTTTTTTCTTAGGAACTCGCGACGCGACTGTTCAGCGGCTGTTTCGTCATGCGATTGGGAGCTTGGGGCTTATTTGTGTGTGCGTGCCACCCACGCAACAAAAGCTTTTCCTTTTTTTAGGGGTAGGGCGCCAAAGGAACTGTCAAAGTCGACTGCCAAGGTCTGACCAAATGTTTTGACACTTGAAAAAGCTTTTGGCGTTTATGTTTTGACTGTCCTCTCGGGGTGTTGAGGGTGCAGGAAAGTGCAGAAGTTGACAGAAGCTTTGAGTTTTTAAGTTCTTCTCTGACGAAGTGTGTATACTCTTGCTTGTTACAAATGATTTAATTTTGAGATATATTTCGGGCAGATTAGGTGCAAACATCGATATTTGCTCCTCTATTTGTAGGTTCTATGTAGAAGTTAAGAAATAGGCTTTCAGAATATAGAAAGAGAGCTGCTTCAATCGGGAATGTAAACCAGCGCTGAAACGAACCATAACGTCTTCTAAATTGAAACGGTTTCAGGTATTAAAGCTCAACCTGAACCATTTTTCGGGTATAATCAAGAATTTTATAAGACATAAACAAATTCGACCTACTTTCTAGCGACTTCTTCTGGTATCCTGATGCTTTTGGACGACTGAGTATGACAATCGTCTAGGGGTTTATTGAAAACTTTTAAAACATTTAAATCTTTTGGGATACTCGACTTTAAAGCTTATTAAGCTATTCATTGTACTTAATTGTACTTAACAGTAATTTATATTAATTGGGTGTCCCAGAAATCTCTAGGGATTTTTCGTATAAACGTTCGGACTCTGAACCAAACTAGGTAAACTTTAGAAATGGAGGAAAAAGAAGAAAGTCGGTCAAGCCCGACTATAACATACTCTGTACCAAGAAAATTATACGCTCAGCATAAATTTTGATGCTGCAGTAGCAGCGAACAGTCTTTTGATCATAACTCGAAACCGTTCATCCGATCTTCTCCATTCCTTTGGCGGATCGATAAGGTATCTTGCTAACTAAATATGTCCAGAAGGAACAAGCCATCTATCTTCAAAACTGTGGGAGATATGACGTTTTTTCTAAAATGCGGGGGCGGGAGGGGGCGTGGCAAAAATTGAAAATAAACTTGATCTGCCTGCAGACATAAGAAGCATATGTCCCATACATGTCAAACCTCTATATCTTACCATCTCTGAGATCTGTGCGTTCATACGGACAGACAGACAGACGGACAGACGGACATGGCTATATCGACTCGGCTGTTGATGCTGATCAAGAATATATATACTTTATGGGGTCGGAGATGCTTCCTTCTGGATGTTACATACTTTTGCACAAACTTATAATACTCTATGTACCTACGGTACAGAGTATAAAAACTGGCATAACGTTTAGATTTCCATATGAAATCCCCACCTAAATATTTCGTGTTATATCTAGCTTGTTAAATAAGTCTTACAAGCTAGAATCTAAAATTATTTTGGTAATATTCTTCTACGTAAGCAACGAAATGGAATTTCACTTAACTTAATTCCATGTGTTCTACTAACCAATTCCGAACCAAAAACCACTCGATTCCCGTACAATTTGGGGAGTTTTTAGGTCGAATGCTGTTTTTAAACCACATAGAACACATCAATTATTAATGTTGTATAAAGTAATGGACTGAACCAAGGTTCGAACCAAAACCTTCTCCCAAAAACCTCGAACCTTAACTATTCGTTAATTTCGGTTCGAATTAGTGTACCGGAGATCCGACAATTTTTATACTCTGTACCGTAGGTACACAGAGTATTATAAGTTTGTGCATCGAGAAGGAATCATCTCCGACCCTATAAAGTATATATATTCTTGATCAGCATCAACAGCCGAGTCATGTCCGTCTGTCCGTCCGTCCGTCCGTCCGTCTGTCCGTCTGTCCGTCTGTCCGTCCGTCCGTCCGTCCGTCCGTCCGTCCGTCCGTCCGTCTGTCCGTCTGTCCGTCCGTCTGTCCGTCCGTCCGTCCGTATGAACGCACAGATCTCAGAGATGGTAAGAGATAGAGGTTTGACATGTATGGGACATATGCTTCTTATGTCTGCAGGCAGATCAAGTTTATTTTCAATTTTGGCCACGCCCCCTCCCGCCCCCGCATTTTAGAAAAAACGTCATATCTCCCACAGTTTTAAAGATAGATGGCTTGTTCCTTCTGGACATATTTAGTTATCAGGATAACTTATCGATCCGCTAAAGGAATGGAGAAGATCGGATGAACGGTTTTCGAGTTATGATCAAAAGACTGTTCGCTGCTGCTGCAGCATCAAAATTTATGCCGAGCGTATAATTTTCTTGGTACAGAGTATGTTATAGTCGGGCTTGACCGACTTTCTTTCTTGTTTTTGGTTTGCAGGCCTAGTTTTAAGGTCGATATCTATTTTAACTTGTATAAAGCATAATTTAAACCAAGATTCGAACCATAACCTTCGTCGAAAAGTCTTGAACCTCATATTCCCGAACCTTAACCATTGGTAGATTTTGTTTTGAACCCGCCAACTGCAGTGGTTTTTGGGTTTGTAGCCTTAGTTCTGATGCAACGGAATATTAAGAGGTCTGTGAACAATTGCATTAGATGTTAGGGATCACATGTTCTGTTCATGAGCTACATGAACTCGGTAACGCTAAGGATCCCTTTTAGAGGGTCCTTCAGCGAATCGAGTTTTTTATTCGAAATTAAGATAAATCTTTGAAACATCATTGTAAGCGATTTAGAACTTAAAACTTGACAGAGAAATGAACCAAACCGAAACGTTTTGTCTAGTGGTTTTCGGTTCGGTTCAGCCAGTTCAGTTTATGTTTCGGTTTATCATAGAAAGAAGGGCAGAACATGGATTACCTTGGTTAAGTCACAAAAATTGGTCACAAAAAAGCTAGTCTCTTTCGGAATCGTATATATTTGTGCTTCTACTTGTCTGATAACTCATTTGAGAAACTTTAATGATGGAATATCATTGATAGGGTATGAAAACTCTTGTGTGCTTTTGATATTTATAAGGGTTGTTTATTGTTTACACACCGCTCAGCTGATTTTATCGAGCTTTTTGACTCCCCCCTCCGAAAGCTTCCCACAGCCAGCGTTGCCACTTGGCCAATTGTCAGGGGGGAAAGCAATTAAAGTCGCAACAAATGTGGCTATGATAAATTTTTTTTTTTGCATTTTAAAAGTCAATTTACACTGAACTATAAAAATGTAACATAAATTCTGCCAAAGCAGGCCATAAAACTCCCGTCTGCTGGTAGTCAGTCGGCGCAATAAGGGAATCAAAGTCGTGTCGTTGCCACTGGGCAACCGAGTCGATGATGATGATGGCGCTCCCGCTCGCCAAGCTACTTGTGCCGCTTAATTGATTGTTTTTCTACGAGCCGGGACCGGGCAGTTGTTCCTCGGTGAGGATGCGAGGATGCGAGGATGGCTTAGCGTTTTTGGATGAAGACCTCAGGGGCAAAATGCGCCGCGCAGTGGTTTGCGGCTTGTTATCATTGGGCGTGTTTTATTAACTTTTAAGCTGCCATGCACGCGAGGGGCCATAAAAAAGTGCAACTGCTGGCAAAAAACTGCAAAAGTCAATTAAAAATTTTTTACATTTGTTTGCACACACAGGGAACAGAACGCGGAATGGAACGGCGGAGCCGACCTGCCCTGCCTGCCCTGCCTGGCGCGATAATCATAACTGCAAAAAAGTAAGAAAACTACGCGCAGGCGTCGCCCGGCGATAATTTATGGCCCCTGCTCGGGGTCCGGGCTATAGAGTATTGAAATATCATCTTGCAACCATTTGCCGTTCAATTTGCGTTCGCAACGCTCTTTTGATTGGTTTTTCCAGCCCCAACTCCTCCCCGCGCCGCCGCCGCCGCCGCTCCGAACAGCGACTACAAATTGATTGCCTTAAAGTAACTTGTAAAATGCATCCACTAAGAGATGGAACTGGCTTCCTTCCACCACTTGCTGCCACAAACAGAAGCAACATTACAAATGTGTGGCGTTATTGCCACGGGGGAGGGAGCGAGCGAACGTCTTTTGATTAAAAAGAGGAAAAAGAGGAAACCACAACCACAAAGTGTGGTGGGAGCAGCTCCCAAAAGCAATCGCCGTTGTTAACAAGCATTTCAGCGCATGACAATTGGCATGCACACCTCCGGGCCATTAATATGCAACTCGATGCTGACACATTTGGAGTTGCCCCAACAACGCGCGGCCCGGCCAGGAGTCATACTTTCTTGTCATTTTACTGGTCGGTTCGCTGGTCGGTCTGGCCGGTGCCAGAGAGCTGGGCGCTGGGGGAGTTATTTAATCATGGAAAATCTCTTGACTATAAATAACATTTCCTCGACTTATTTGTACAATTTGTTTGGCTGTTTTGACAGTCAGGTTTGGAGGCTGTTTTGTTTTTCCCCGATATTGAAAGGGATTTGATTTGAGAATAGCTGGAGATGGTGTTCTGTTGATACTTGCCAAGTAATAGAAGTCAAATTTAGCTGGGGGGCTACTTTTATCTGGGATTTTGATGAATTTGATGGCCGGTATAACTCTGTATAACTATTTTTCATACAGTTCAGGTTGATTTTGAAAAAAGCGATAGTTGAGGGCTTAGTTAAGGGTTTGGTGTGCGAAATGAAGGCAAAGCAATCCAGCGGTTGAAAGCTTTTTGCTCTTTTTGCATGCGAAAATGACGAAATTACTTCGGTCCCCTGTCTTAGAAGGTTCTCAGGGTAAATAACGGCGTGAATAACGAAATTACTTCGGTCCCCGCGGACCAGGCGTGATCATGGCTGTCTTAGAAGGTTCTCAGGGTAAATAACGGCGTGAATAACGAAATTTCTTCGGTCCCCGCGGACCAGGCGTGATCATGGCTGTCTTAGAAGGTTCTCAGGGTAAATAACGGCGTGAATAACGAAATTACTTCGGTCCCCGCGGACCAGGCGTGATCATGGCTGTCTTAGAAGGTTCTCAGGGTAAAAGCCGGCTTAAATAACGAAATTACTTCGGTCCCCGCGGACCAGGCGTGATCATGGCTGTCTTAGATGGTTCTCAGGGTACATAACGGCGTGAATAACGAAATTGCTTCGGTCCCCGCGGACCAGGCGTGATCATGACTGTCTTAGAAGGTACTCAGGGTCCTGTAAGGTAATCAAAACGTATTTCGCCACACTTCTTTTGCGCTAGTGAGAACATGCCTCTTGTAATTTTGATTGATTGTCATTGCGAATGCAAATCTAAGATGCAAATGAGATGCATTTGAATTCAATAGGGACGTCTGTAAGAATGATGTGGAATTTGTGGCAGTAAATCAGAATTTTCTGTTCAATATGGTTTTGATTATGTTCTTCATTCGTTTTTTAAGGGCCAGACACGACCATTTATCTCTTAGAAGGTTTTCAGCGTTGCTAAAGCTCTTTGAGGTCACCAAAACCTAATTCATCGCACGGCAAAAGGACATTGTTTGGCTTTGCGACTTTTTGATTGTCATTGCGAATGCAAATATAAGAGGAAATGAGATGCATTTGAATTCAATAGTGACGTCTGTAAGAATGATGTGGAACTCGTGACAGTTACACATATTCGGCTCGGAATTTTGTGGCTTCGATTATGTTTTTCATCCATTTTTTAAGGGCCACGCATGACCATCTCTGGCTTAGAAAGTTTTCAGCGTTGCTAAAGCCCTTTGAGGTCACCAAAACCTATTTCATCGCACGGCAAACGGACATTGTTTGGCTTTGCGACTTTTTGATTGTCATTGCGAATGCAAATCTAAGTGGAAATTGGATGCATTTGAATTTAATTGGGACGTCCGAGTGCATGATTATCAGTCGAGGCAGCAAATCATATAATATATATATAAATTAAATTTTCCGTGCGAAAAACTAGGAAAGCCCAAATCCAAACTTCAAAAAGACATCGTTTGGCCTAGCGACTTTTTAGTTGTAGTTGCGAATGCAAATCTAAGAGGACACTGGATGCATTCAAATTCCATTGGGATAATTATGGGATTTCGTGGCAGTAAAACATATTCGGCTCGGAATATTCCGTTAAATAGGGGACTTCGATTATGTTTTTCATCAATTCTTTAAGAGCAAGGCTGATTTAGTAGATTTTCAGTGTTGCTCAAGCCCGTTAAGGTGGCCCAAAACTACTTTCTGGCACTTTTAAGGGCTGTAGAGAACATGCCTCTTATGGTGCGCCCAAATTTAAACGGCATACATACATTGTTTGGCCTTGCGACTTATTGATTGTCATGGCGAATGCAAATCTAAAGGGAAATGTTGGCCTAGCTATGTCGTCTTTTTGGAAAATGAGGGTTTTAAAACGAAATCAAGTGCCTAAATAGTATTCTACGATCCAATTAGGGTCCAAATAGGAATGTAGTTTTCAAAAACTGTAGTCTATCGAGCTTGTCCTACAAGTATTACATATAAAAGTTCGTAGTTATGATGAAGATCTCCCACATCAGTAAGAAAAGTGATTCCTTTTTTGATGATTAACAATCAAGTTGCTTGCTGCCAATTTCTCTGAAAGTATTCAACGAATATTCAGTATTTTAATCGGTTTCAAAGCAGAAATTCAGTATATCTAAGCACTCAAGAACTGAGAAAGCACTTAGATCTTAGAATAAGGTTTAAAACAGTTCAAATTTGCAAAGTGATAAGGAATTTTAAGCATGTACTAAGTGTTTTGCGCTTTTACTTGATTCAGAGACCAAATTCTTGAACTTTTTGCTGTGTTTGAATAGAACTGTATGGTCAAGCTAGGTCAAGCAAGGGTCATAATAAGAATTTTGAAGTTTCAATGTCTTAAAAAAGTGTAGAAAAATCTTCTAAATCTTTTAAATCTAATCTAAAACTCCCAAGACATCTCATTGTGGTTTTTCACCTTCCATCACTTCCGATTCCATCCAGCATCAGTTACATAATTTAGATAAACATTTTGCACGGCAAAAAAAAAAGAAACCTATGCCACATACTTCCTTCCAATCAACTCACGTTTACGCAAAATATCAATTGTTACACATATTTGCATAGCCCAAACAACAGAAGGAATCTCTCCTTCGTCTCCTCTCGGCTCTTGGGGGACACTCCACATGCTTATTGATGGATGCGACGCGGATTTTTGGCATTTGTCAGTTGGCATGTGGCGAGCGTTATGCGTCAATGATGAAGATGTTGGCATTTGCGATTAAACATGCACCCCCCCCCGAGCCGAGTGCCGGCAGCACGGCAAACAAAACGAGTGAAAAACCCTCGAGCAGAGAGGATACACACAACAAATCTCAAGGGTGTGTTCAATTGTGTCAATTTAACGCCTTTTATGGCACGCCAAACCAACCAACCAACCAACCAACCACCCACCCACGCCCCCTGGCTCTCTCAACCCCTTCGATGCTGCACGTTATGTTGGGCATATTAATTATGGCAGAACGAGGACGAGGACGACGACGACGAGGTTGGAAAATTCGTTGCAGTTGCAGTTGGCAAGTGTTTAACCCACTCGATTTGCTTCACGGGACACAAGTGTTAATTACGATTGAATGTGGGTCCCCGGGTTAGATAGGATGGACGCAAAATGCATGCTCACTTTACGCTTATCAAACGTGATTATTAGTTGTTGCCTGTCTAAATATTGAAAATTGACAATATGCCAGCGAGATGCCTAAATGGTTTATCTCTCTCTCTCTCTGTTAATATAGAATGCGGAGCGGACGAGGATATCTGTGGGTGTGCAATTTGTCACTTGTTTGTCGTAGTATCACACTCAAATAGTGCAGCCAAGTGTTGAATTGTAGGATGTAGTTGGTAATTGGCTGGATAAGACACTTTACAGACGTTTTAAGGATGCATTGATTTGAGTTGGTTTTGATTTGAATTGTAAACTGTTGGAAACAAGTAAGAAAGTCGGTCAAGTTGGGCTGTAAAATACTCTGTACGCCCCCAAAGTTTATCATACAAAGTGTTAGAGCATGAAAAGTGCTGCCCATCAATGTTGCAGCCGGTGCTGCCCAGCATAAATATTTGTTTGCCCCATAACTCAACTATCGTTCTTACGATCTTTAGCATTCCTTTGTCGGATCGATCCATAGTACAGACTACTGAATATGTCTATATATTAAGATGTCTGAGATATGAAATTGTACTTGTCAGGTATATAAAGTTCTTTCCCATACATTTCTTAACATCTCCGAGATCTGCTTCTTTATACGGAAGGACATGGCTATATCTACTCAACTGATTGCTGATTCCTTCTGGCTGTAACATACTCTGTGTGCCTCTGGTAGAGAGTATACAAATACAAGAATTGTTGAAGGCTGAACTTCACCTTTTCTCTTGGCACAAACATGGTTTTTATACTCTGTACCGTAGGTACATAGAGTATTATAAGTTTGTGCAAAAGTATGTAACATCCAGAAGGAAGCATCTCCGACCCCATAAAGTATATATATTCTTGATCAGCATCAACAGCCGAGTCGATATAGCCATGTCCGTCTGTCCGTCCGTCTGTCTGTCCGTATGAACGCACAGATCTCAGAGATGGTAAGAGATAGAGGTTTGACGTGTATGGGACATATGCTTCTTATGTCTGCAGGCAGATCAAGTTTATTTTCAATTTTGGCCACGCCCCCTCCCGCCCCCGCAATTTAGAAAAAACGTCATATCTCCCACAGTTTTGAAGATAAATGGCTTGTTCCTTCTGGACATATTTAGTTATTAGGATAACTTATCGGTCCGCCAAAGAAATGAAGAAGATCGGATGAACGGTTTTCGAGTTATGATCAAAAGATAAAATTTCTTGGTACAGAGTATGTTATAGTCGGGCTTGACCGACTTTCTTTCTTGTTAAAGTTGTGTAAGCTTGATGATTGTGTGCTCTATAAGTTTTCTAAGTGGAAAACCCGCCACTTTAACTTTATTCACTTTCAACAATACAAGGCAACAAACTTATACCCCGTTTATACACAAACACAAATTCATGAATTCTGCCCCTCAAGGTATGCTATATATATATGATTTTTATTGACATTCATAAATATGGCATACCTCGAGGGGCAAAATGAATGAATTCCGGCTTGTGTATTAACGGGGTATTGGACTCAAAGTGTTCTCAGAAATGCTCCATTACATATCGATTTTTGTCAATTTGAGCTTGAAATGCCAACTTTGACACTTTTTAGGTGCAATTTGTGGTGAACCCAAGCTTTTCTCATTGACTCTCTTTGATCTTATTGTAAAATTTTAATTCTCAATTTCAAATTAAACTTTACCCAACTGTTCTACGATTTGTACAAGCAAAGATATGCCATTTTGAACATATATGCTTGAAATTACATATTTTTGAACTGCCCAAAAGTATGCAATGCATGAATACTACAGTTCAGTTCAAAATGTTGTTATTTCGCATCCATGTATTCAAAATGCTATATTTTAACTTGCAAAAGCCGTCGAATTGTTTGGGTTAATTCATTTCCAAGTTAGGATAAAGGACATTATGAGCAATTTGAAGGTTTAACTATCTAAAATCTAGACGTTATGGATTATTATCGAAACATTTCGAAAATAACCTAGAATCACCACCAACCCTTTAATAAGCTAGATCTTGCTGACCAATGTAATAGCTTTAATAACCTATGCCCGTATGTTAAGGGCATTATTCTACAGAATTCAGCCCTGACAATAAGGTAGGGCCAAGGCAAGGCCTTGGACTTTATGACCTTCGCTTCTTTCAGGCAAGATTTTAGTGCTAACAACAAGGATGAGTTGTTTAGGTAGTAGAAGGTCTGAATTCAGCAGTGCTATATCCAGTACAGTATTGTCTGCATGCAGATCAGGTTTATTTCAAATTTTGGCCACGCCCCCGCAAAACAAAATTTAAGATATCGAGCTCATATCATTGCAAATTTTCATAAAGATCGTATAATAAATGGCAGAATTGTACAGGTTATAAAAAACGTTGCCTACTTATCTGAGCCGCAAGCGCTGTTTTGCTTACGTAATGTTGAAATATGCTAACTAATGTTAATGCTCTGTTAATTAACATAAAGAAGTAAGGAAGAAGCAAGAAGGAAGTAAGCTGCAGGTTAACATAAGGAAGGTTATTAAACACTAATTCCCCTGAGTAACGGGTATATTGAAGTTGGGCAGTGCCGACTTTAACCTACGAGTTTGATAAAAGCTAGCATTTGGTACTCAATCCAAGATGTTTAAAACTTGAATGAAAAGAGAACGTTTGAACTCGTTTTATTGTACCCTAGCAGAGGGTATATTGAAATTGTCCAGATGTTTGTAACGCATTGAAGGAAGCATTTCCGAACACATAAAGTATATATATTCTTGATCAGCATGTCGAACAAGTCAGTTTTAACGCTATCGTGACCAAACTTTGCACGAAGTCTTCTGGTCCAAATACGCTGCACATTTGTCGAAACCGGCCGCATCGGATGACTATAGCATATAGCTGCCATAGGAACGATCGGTCGAAAATCTAGTTTTAGTGAGGAAAACTTGTTGGTTTTTAATGCAAACGTCTCGAAACTCCGTATTTACTAGTTTTCAATGCTTCTTCATAATTCTGCCAAATTTGGTCGAAATCGGATATCTATAAGGTATAGCTGTCTTGCAAAAGTAGAGTCAGAAAAGTACAGGGTGCGCCATATAAAGTGTCGGTATGGCAACACTGAATAACTTTGACATTTACCAACCGATTGCTTTTGTTAGACATGTTTTGGAAACATCAATCTAGTACAATTTTGACCATGGAACGCTTCACACCAAAACAACGTGCCGAAATAGTGACGCTGTTCATCGAAAATAATCGTTCAATTGTGCTAACAATTGGAAACAAATTTTGATGACCGATGAGGCCCATTTCACGCTTTCTGGTGAAATTGTCGCATATGGGGCACGGAAATACCACACCGCATCCATGAAATCCCTGGACGCCTGGTATCAAAAAGAGGCGATATTGACTGGCCACCCAGATCTCCAGATTTGACCGCCCCGGACTTCTTTTTGTGGGGCTATTTAAAAAGCAAGGTTTACGCCAGCGATCCACAGACCATTGAAGAGCTTAAGGCCAACATTCGTGCCGCAATCGCCACTTTATCGACTGAGACGCTCGAAAAAGTGATGGAAAATGCCGCAAAAAGGGCACATTTTGTTGTGGCCAATAAAGGCGGCCACTTGATTGATGTTGTGTTCAAAAAGTAGTCGAAATAAATTGTACAGGACCAAATTAAAGGAACAAGATCAACATATAGCAATCGTTTGTTTGTTTTTATATTTATTCAGTGTTGCCATACCGACACTTTATATGGCGCACCCTGTAGTCTTATTGAGAAAAACTTGTTTGTATTCAGTGGATATGTCCTTCCAATTAGTTCGAAAACGTGCTGCAAGTTAACTTTCCTCTATTTTTTAAAACTTTTGTACTACCAAAAACCAAACTTTCTTAAAGGTTTGCAAACCCAAACAAGAAAGAAAGTCGGTCAAGCCCGACTATAACATACTCTGTACCAAGAAATTTTGTCTTTTGATCATAACTCGAAAACCGTTCATCCGATCGTCTTCATTCCTTTGGCGGATCGATAAGTTATTCTAATGACTAAATATGTCCAGAAGGAACAAGCCATCTATCTTCAAAACTGTGGGAGATATGACGTTTTTTCTAAATTGCGGGGGCGGGAGGGGGCGTGGCCAAAATTGAAAATAAACTTGATCTGCCTGCAGACATAAGAAGCATATGTCCCATACACGTCAAACCTCTATCTCTTACCATACTCTGAGATCTGTGCGCTCATACGGACAGACAGACGGACAGACGGACATGGCTATATCGACTCGGCTGTTGATGCTGATCAAGAATATATAAACTTTATGGGGTCGGAGATGCTTCCTTCTGGATGTTACATACTTTTGCACAAACTTATAATAGAGTATTACCTACGGTACAGAGTATAAAAACCAAACTTTCTTAAAGGTTTGCAAACCCAAAAAATTTCGTAGCTCTCCGGCTCGAGGGTTCGAACCAAAATTTACCAATGGTTCAGGTTCAGAATTTTGAGGTTCAAGGTTTTTGGGCCAAGGTTTTGGTTCGAACCTTGGTTCAGCCAAGCTTTATACACGTTTACCTAAAACCGACATAAACTGTTTTGGAATTGTCTCGATTTTGGGTTGGTCGATGGGATTTCACAATACTTTATATAAATAGAAACACTTTCATACAGCTCATGACCCTCAAAGCAATGACATGTAAAGTACAAAGTATTGTGACAAAATAAAAACTTCGAAGTCTTTGATACACTCCTTAAAGTAAAATGCAATTTCGTAGTTCACATACGAAAAGTGTTTCCACAGTAATGTGGATAATTCCATCAGGATAACAGCAGAAGTCACTGGGAAATAGTTCAAATCTATAATTTTTATTGAGCCGAACCGAAATTTTGGGTGCGGAACGGGTTCAGGTTCAGCCTTAATACCTTAAGAGGTTCGGTTCAAGGTTCAGTTCACAGTAAACCGGTTTGCAGCTCAGGGTTTAAGTACAAAACGGTCAAAGTTCTAATACGATTGGACTAAGACTTTGATATTCCCCCTTTTGGCTGAGTGCGCGACAAGTCAGCTCTGTGACTACTTGAAGTGTGACCAGTTGAGATTCCACAATTTTGACTAAAAAGTTTCTTTCTTCCTTCTTTCTCAACTTAAGCCCCATTTGCCTGGCGCTGGCTTTAATTTGATTATGTGCGGCACAAAGGTAACTACAAACTCAAATGCCAACTAAAGCAGAGCAAGATTTTGCGACTAGGCTTAAAGGCAGTCAGCGCTGGCTGTGTCCTGCGCTGACAAATATCCTTGATATCATTTAGTCAACTGGAAGAAATTCAATCAGCATACTTGGCAAATATTCCAACAAGGATGTTTCGAATGAACGGCAGGCAGGCACAGCGATTGTTTGAGAGAGCAGCGGGTGTGTGGGGGTGTGGGGGTGGGGAGGACACCGGAGGGGTGGCTGCTCGTTGCATAAATCAACAGCAAATAAATGCTGATATGCTGAAAGTTCGTCTTGGGAGGTTGAAACAAAAAAAGCACGGAAAAAAGAACCTGCGAAGCGGAATCAGAAAAAAAAGACTGAAACTCGCATTCGATAATTGAATTTCTGTGCAGAAGAATAGGAATAGGAAAGGCAGAGAGCAGCGCCAGCATCGTGTCCAGCGATGCATGCGTCGCACGTAGCCCGGAGGAGCAGCGCCAGCAGAGGCAACTGTGCGCCCATATTATGTGCACAATAAATAGACGTGATCAGCATGAGCAAGAAGGAGCGGAGCAGCGATGTCCTTGCGCTTGGCTGAGCAGCATCGGCAGCTCCCCAAACTTCGAGTGGAGGAAACACTTGAGAGGATGTTGACTGAGTTTTCTTCTTGCCGTCGACTGTTTCCGGCTTTTGTTGCCCGAAAAGTGCTCGAGAAAATCTTTTGTGTGCCTTTTTTTTCGCCTCCTCCTCGGTTGGCGTGGTGTGGTGGGGGGGTAGCTAAGTATGCCATCCCCCCCAGAGATATCCAAACTTCCGAAAAACAAGGCGCCGCTAAAGTTTTCTTTTTTTTTTTTATGTTAACTTACTTTGTAGTTTCTTCCTATTTGCAACTTTGATTTTTGTTTATTTTTGCTTTCAACCACCGCCCCCACACGCAAAAAAAAAGAAATGAAAGGAACAGGAACAGGAAAAAGCTTCCCTTTGAGGGTGGCACACCCCCAAGAAAGAGATGGCATGACAGAAAATGGCGGAAAAGCAGCTTCAAGAAGAGACATTTCTTGACATGGCAACATTTTCTTAGACTTTGCTTTAAAATGCGCCATTTTTGTTGTTTGCTGACCTCCCCCCCCCCCCAGAGCCAACCAAGCGGAAGTTTTATGAATTTTCTACAAAGCGACCAAGTTTTTTCTCTCTACTGTCCTTTGGGTTTTCATTTTTTTCCTCCAGGAATCACTGCAGTGTGTATAATCACAACAAAGCAGAAGCAAAGGAGCAAAGAAGTAGACGCTCTGCGTCAGGAAATATTCATAAAAATCATCAGCAACTTGGAGACATGCGGGTTTTTGTAGTCGTTACCAAAAAAAATAAAGGGCGAACGCAGAAATAGTGTCAACCCTGCGACAGCAGCTAATGAAGTTATTAGAGGCGTCAATGAACGTCAACGAATTGACATTTAATGAAGTGCAGCCCAGAGCAACCCGCACTTTGGGTCTCAGGCTGAGGCAATGATCTTTTAATTGCACCCAAAAAAACAGAAAAACACAAAAATTACTAAAAATGAACACCTAACAACCAAATTAACTTTAATCATTGACGGGGTGAGCGATAATTATGATGTTGCTTTGACAATTGGCAGAGCATGAAGCGTAAAGTGTTAAGGTTGAGAGGGTTAAAGAGGTCAGCTGTCACTGGACACGTTAAGAAACTGCATTCAATTGATTGACAATAATATAAAGTATACATTCAATTAGTTGTACAAGTTTTTTTAAGGCATTGAAGGACTCATCTACGATCAGAGGAAGTTTACGGGCAGCCTACTTAGTTCTCAATTCAACTTCCGTACAAATTTTGTGATTTACAGACCATATTTAGTACAAAAATATTTTTATACCCTGAAGGAAACATTTCCGAACCCATAAGGGTTGTCCGTCTGTCCCTCCGTCTGTCTGTCTGTATGAACACGTCGATTTCGGAGACTATAAGAGATACAGCCACAAATTTTTGCTTGAAGGTAGGTGTGTGCCGTACGCAGATCAAGTTTGTTTCGATGTACAATCTACCAGCCTCCTTTGTGGTGTTGTGTCTCCGTTTAAAGTTGTCCGAAAGCATAAAATAACCTCAAATCGGCTAAAAACTGCAGGTTTGTTTCAGATTTGAAAAATTTACAACGTTTTGCCCTTGAAATTTCAAATATAAGTTGATCTTAGAAGTCCTTAAATTAAGAACAAAACATTCTAAAA